>SSNU01000359.1:0-54800 GCA_012064415.1 Gyrodactylus bullatarudis
AATATATACCTTAGTTTATGCTTTAATTTTATTGGATCATTTCGTTGCTAGGATTCCCGATGTACCATCTGTGACCCAAGTCTTAAAACTCAAATAGTTTCTAACATATTAATGTTGTCATAAATATATTTTTTCCATTATAAATTAGAACATCTGCTTTGGTTCGTATAATTTTTGGTTCTTTGGAAAAATAACATATGTCCAAAATTGTTTTTTGAATTTTTTGAAAATTTTGAAAATAAGATTTTCCGATTTCACACTTTTCAAAAGAAAATTCAAGGTACATTGTTCTAATTTTTTATGGATATCTTAACATCAATAGAAAGCTAAACTTTTCGTCGGGCAGACGATTTTGAATAAATTTATTTTAAATTTAACTCTGTTGATTTCTTGTTAATAAAAATTTGAGAATTCAGGTGAAAAACCAATTTAGAACCAAAATAATTATTCATTATAATGAAACGAACAATGTTAAGAATGAAAGTCGATTCTCATTGGTCATTGAGATGGAGCAAAATTAAAACTGATATTGGCTAACCGGTTTAGTATAAAACAAAATCTAGAAAGGGCAGAGAGGATAACTCGGCTCGTCATGTGTGAAATTGACTGTAATATATTTTTCATAGGTATTGGCACCCTGTGTAGTAGTCAAACTCAAGCCTCTCAAATTATATTTTGATAGAACTTATTGATGAAGATCCCAACACAATCAATTAATTTCTTCCAAATGCTTGTACTTAATCAAGGCAATGCAATGGGGGACCCTATTCAAGACTATCCAGTTCATTGAAAGCATTGTGAGCTTTTCCACTTGTCTCTCCACTGTTGCTATTTATTTGGTGTTTTTCAGCTTGCATTTTATTTTTTTCTTTAATTTTTACCCTCCAAATATCAAATGAATAAAAACTTTCAGTTCAAAGTTCGAAAAAGTGGAATTTTGGCGAAAAATTTAAATTTGAAAAATAGCCATACTTTTCATAAAAATAATTTTTTTCTTCAAATGGTTAAAGTGGGCAACGTGAGTAGGATTTCAAAAAATCTTTAAAAAATTCGAATTCTTGATGAAAACATCGAGATTTCTGTAAAAATCATAGAATCCCAACTTCATATCAATTAGCTTTAATTCTTTCATAATTTGTTAATTGTTATTTTAACCCTTCAAGCCTCATTGGGTCATATATATGAGACAGGTAACTATCTTAAGCTATATTTCTGTCTCAAAGGATCTGAAAATAATTTACTGCTCACTTTTCTTAAAGCAGAACTAATATTCTCTCTAATGAATTAGGATTTATCAAGCTACAATATTTTATTGAAAAGTTATGAGTCAACATTTATTTGATGAAATTGGTCAGCCTCCAAAGCCAATCGTAACACGCTGGGGAAGTTGGCTCGAAGCAACTGGTTACTATGTAAACAATCTTGTAAGAGTTAGAGAGATTGTGGAATCATTGTAAAGTAATGGATTAATTGTTCAAAGAGCTAAAGCTGCAATTAAATCAGAAGAAGCAAAAATTATGGTTCAATTTCCCCTATGATAAAAAAGTTTGAATCGACAGAATTCAATATTCAAGAAGCATATTCTAGATTGGAAGAGTTGAACTTTAACGAAGATCCAATAAAACTTAAAAACTATATTGAAAAGCGTCTCAAAAGTAATCCTATCTACAAAATTGTCAAGTTTGGAGAAAAGAATACAGATCCTTATTTAAAAAGTTTATTATTGAATGCGATAGGGGGTTCTGGCCTAGTGGTTACAACGTTGAAGACCTGGGTTCGAATCCTGGCTATGGTGTACTGACGAGTCCATCTGCGTCTACATCTGCCAACGTGAGTTGAATATTATTTGACTCTCTTATGGAATTGACACTTGCTTATCCCAATTTCTAACTTCAAAGTGTGAGAAGACAATCTCCATCAAGTTAGAGTTCACATGGATATAGTAATTAGCAGTGACCACACTTTACTAGATGACTCGTTTTTGTATATAAAAAATTTGTAAAAAATATAATTTTATTTATAAAGAATCATTTTTTTGAAAAACCATTCACAGAAATAGAAGAGAAAAAAGAAACTTTTATCGAGAAACCATGCCCGTAAATTTCGAAAATGTGATCACCTTGAATTTATCTCTTGGAATTAAAAAGTTAACCATTTCAGGATCTAAAAACGGTCATATTTTGGGCCAATAACTCCTAAACTCTTAAATGTTGGTTTTTGGAATAAATTGCATATTTTTTATCAGCGTATTCTGAAACCGTACAAAATTTTCAATCTCAGCGATGTACTGTGGAAATTTTTTTTCTGGGTCTTAAGGTTTATTAAGTTCTTGACTTGTATGAATTTTTAAGAATTGCTGCCGGTGCGAATATATCAATTTTCTAAAGTTTGTGGGTTCTGTTATTTTCTTGTCACTCTAAAACAAGCAACAAGCTTCAATTAGTATATTTAAAGTTCTTTATACAAAAAATATGTGTACATATATGAGGTGATAACCTCTAAGCAAACAGATTTGTAAATACACTTAAAAGAGAGTTTTTTTTGAAAAATCTCCAAATGACAAAATGTAAAATTAAAATATCAGTTCTCTTTATAATAGCAGTTCTTCTTGCAAAGATATCTGGTAAAATCATAAGTTTCGGACAACCACCAGTATGTTCATACTCTGAATCGGTTTGTGAATTACACGACATGGATTTTGAGGGTCTTGAAATGTCTCGGAACAACGAGGAATGTAAAGTTGGCAAGATAATTCAATGCAAGACACGGGAAAATAGTTCTGAGAGAACAACCACTCTAGTTCAAGAACTATTCACAGATTTACTAGAGGGTAAAAACTATATCAAACTCTTAACCTGGAATGTATATCTGAGTTATAATCAGGACGGTAAAACGTATGGCAGTCATGAACGTCTTTGTCGGATTCCAAGAGCCCTGAATAACCTAACAGAATCGATTGATTTGATGATTTTTTACAACTTTCATGTTTCCCAATGTACCCAGGATCTTCGACGCTGGGAAGCATTCACTGAGCAAGGCTTTAAAAACTTGACCTGCGTTGGCAAACATTGTTTAACCAGTGGTAAATCATTTAATAGAACCAGTAGTTTCATGACAAATTATTTTACTCTAATAACTGCCAACATTATAGACAAGCCTGAAGTCAACCTTGTATCACTGGCACTTGAGGAATCCTTCTTCACTGATATGGGTGCATTTGAAAGTAACATGATAAAACTCGTAACTTTAAGTGGCACTCAGTTGATTAAGAATGCTATTCTCTCAATGAGTTTCCCTATGAAGTACTCTGATGACATTGGTCTCTTGGCTTTCATAATAGATTCCTTGGGTTTTTATGTTATCAACGAGTTTCAATACTCTTATCAAGAATATCCGCGTAAGAATCAAATGTCTGAAATAGTGTATAATGAAGTGAACGATTCCAGTCATAATGTCTTGGCTGTAACAAAGGGAATCAAATATTCTTTTACCAGTCTGAAGAAGCTGTATATCAAGGCAGATCGATTATTCAAAATATGCACTGAGAAATTTCCCAGTTACAGGGATTACTATGACTTGTTCAAGTGTCGAGTTCACACTGAAATTGCAGACCTTGCACCGGAATATCCACTCGTTGCAATGATTGAATATTGATCTTCAATTTTTATGAAATCTAGATTTTTTACTTTTTATTTTATTCTTTGATATGAATAAAAGAAATATGTAACTAGATATATTTAATACCAAGAAAATATAAGATAAAAGTTAAATTTTGAATAGAAAATAATAATTTACAATTTTCAAAGAAATGGTAAAAGTTGAATCATGAATGGAGATGGGAATATAATGTAAGCTAAAAAAAAACACCAAAAGAACAGGGAAGAGAAAGGTGAAAAAGCTCACATAGACCACGGTAGTTGAAGGTTAAACGAGTAGTTTTTCTGAACACATAAATTAGGTTTATACCCGTTGATTATCTGTGCTGCTATTCTCTGGATTTTTGTATAGAATAGAGAAATTAGAATAAATTGGTCTTCTTAGAATCGATCCGTCTTCGAGATCTAAGAAACTCAAAATATCATTAGACTCTCTTTCCCTAGTAAATTTAAAATATGAAATGACTTCATTCACGAATTCGTCAACAGATACATTAGGTTTCATTATAATAAAAGTGTCATCAATATATCGAAATGTAAACATCAGTAAAAGAGTTGATTGTGTCAAACATTTTTTTCGAAAAAAATTTCATACTCTTGGCCTATACGCTTGTATTCCCCTTTGCTCTTTAAACACAAATTAAGAGAAAAGTTAACAACTTAGTGCGATTTATAATATCCTGATATCTATGCAAATTCGGATAAGTAAGCTTTTTTCCAAGATTGTCAATTCAAACTCAAATGATCCTGGATGATTTTTGGATGAGCAGCCATAGAGCAGGATACGGTATTGAGTTGACCAATCATGTAAACTTATTTCGAATTAACCAATCAAAATAAAATTTATGACTACACTTAAAGCAAAGTAGTCAATAGTCAATGTTGGAGGAAAAATAATGCGAGAATAATTTAGACGGTACTCTATCATGTTGAAGAATCTTCAAATAACTCTTTGGACTCTTATTATATTTCAAGCCAATGAAATTTTCGGTAAAGAGACTACCTGTTACTTACAGCTCGAGTGTGAAAGGAAAAATATCAATGGTAAAAGCAGCGGATTTGTCAGGATACCAGTAAAATCAGGCAGAGGCCCACCAGGAAGGAACGGTCGTGATGGGAATATTGTTGAAAGTATGTTTTTAATCTCTTTCTTCCAACTTAAACTATTAGCAGTACAAGTTTATCTGAAATTATTTAGTTCTAGGGAATAAAGGGTTAGCTCACAAATGGATTCTGTAATGTAGCTAATACGAGAGGAACTTACGAGAGGGCATTACAATAAATTTATAGCCAGATTACATTTCTGAATTCTTCGAGAGTTTATCTTTCGTACTGGTCACGGTACAGAGTCCAGCTGTAATAAGACAATCCTTAAGGGAGTTATTACCTAGAACAAAATGATAATTCTAAACTAATAACCCCCCCCCCCTAACTCAAAGAGTCCAAAGCATCAAATGAACCGATGAAAGGGCTCAAATTTAGTGCCTTGTAATTTGTCTTAGATAATACAAGTTACCTTTAGTGTGTACAAGGTATTTTGGGCCGAAATTTTTCATGAAATCGATCAAAAAATTCTACTGGATTGAATACAAGACTGATTGAGTTTGCCAAACTCTTTCGTCAAGATTCTGATTTGTAATTTGAAATTTATCTAAATTTAAATAAAATAGAAATAAAATTTTACCCATTCATTCATTGATAATTGGAATATAGTTTCCTTTGAGCAATGAAACATTTTATTGGTCTCTATCAGGCAAAGGAGAGTTTTCCTTCCAAACAAAATAAATCGAAGAGAGGATATTACCCCATAGCACGCAAAAAAAATATGATGTTACTGTTGTGTGATAACAAAGTTTTGTGTAGTCTGCCTATTCATTACAAGTGTGTATCAACAAGAAGCTTCTGGGAGACGACAGATGTTTGAATAGCGTTTGAGTTTTGTTTCTTTACCCTGAATGAATATACATTTGAGAAGGGAACATTACTCTTCATTTATAATCAGAATTCTTGATCTTCTTCTCCTATCAGCTATGAACAGCATTTTTTATTAAATTTGAATGAAGAAATCTGATAAGTTCATTGTTCAATGTTCTAAGTTCCCATTTTACGGGAATAAAACGTCTTTTGCATTAACTAGTGAGAACTTCAATGAGAACCAAAACGAACCAAAATGGTTATTTCTATCACCATATGTATTAATTAAGCAACTCGTTTTTATCAATCAAAGGCTGAGAAAATATTCCATATTCCACCCATTCGATAGGAAAGCTATTAATTACTTGGAATTCACAAATATATCAGCTCTTTCATTCATCTGACATGAGCTATACCAATTCAAAGAATTCAATTTTGTTTAAAACGATTTTAATAAAGAATTCAAATATAAAACCGTTTGGCCACTATTTTTTCTGCAAATGAAAGAGAACTTCAAGCTTAGTATTCGGACTTGTTTGTTAAAACGTTATGAATAAAAATAATTCACGCAATTGATTCTCGAAACTCAGGGGGGGGGCGCATATTTATTCTGCTAATAAGAATTAAGAATTTTATCTGAAATAATATCCAATACATACGGAAAATTTATATCCAAATTGCAAAATTACTGCCCTATTTAAAACTTGTAAAATTACTTGTTAAGAAACCTTTAATCATTCTCTTTTTATATATAACTACTCACGAGTATTTAAATTTTATAAAATACACAATGTATAATTTACATTGATGAGAGAAAACAATATTAAATACAATGTTTATTTGCTTTTAGTACCGAAACCAATGGAAAAACATGTCAAAGACACTCGAACAGAGCAATATGCCCTTCAGTTGTATTTATCAAAAAAATTTGAAAACTCGATTCTCTCAGCAATGAATCGATTTTCTTTTGACAAAATAAGTGTGAAGCGTGGTTTTGAATATGACACAAACGAGGGAGTTATTAGAATCAAGAGATCTGGCATCTATCAAGTGCAACTTTCGATTACCTGTAAGGATATGAAAACAGCTGGACTAAAAGCGATACGCAACGAGAAAGATGAAATAGTTAAAGGATGGATTGAAATGGTATCTTGGGGAATTTTTACTAACACAAACCTAGTTCATCTAGAGGAAGGCGACCAAATCCACTTTGAATTTTATTCCAATGTAACAACGAACGTGTTTCACAATAACTACTCTTACTTTTTCATCTTTGCTATTTATCTAGACTAAATATAATTATATTTTGAGAAAATAAGGATTCTGTATTATGAAATAAGATTCTAATCATTAGAACCCAAGAATAAATAATCAGGATTTACACTGGGGAATCGAAATTTTAGTTAATATTATTATTGTTAACTATTTGTTAATTTAATTAACTGTTAATAATAACTAATTTAGTTAATAACTAATAGTTAATAGTTATTAACTTTGAGTTAATAATTTTAAGTTATTTCATTTGATTTTGCGGCTTAACTCAACACAAAAAACCTAATGAGTATGGTTTGTTTGAATCTATCACGATAGTTAATCAAAAAAAGTTGTGAAAATTCAAAATGGATTATAACGGATAAAATGAAAATATACCACCAAATGTTAGAAAATGACCGGAGAAATTCATACAATAAAGAATGATGATTTCAACTCTATTTATGAGGTTGGAGAAAAGATTGGAGAGTAAGCTTTCACAATTAATAAAAACTTTAGTGGGCATTTTGCTGAAGTGTTTGTCTGTACTCATCGTAAAACTCAAATTGAATTTGCTGCAAAATTCATTAAAAAGAAATCAACAAAACCTTTTAATTGTGAACCTGAGAATGTTGGAATGTCAATAATCGATATTGAAAAAGAGGCTAAAATACTATCACAATTAAACCATGATAATATTATTAAATTATACAACGTTTATAATCATGGAGAATCCGTTATTTTAGTTATAGAACTGTAATGTCTAAATTCTTATATTATAGTGTTACTGGGGGAGAACTTTTTGCAAGAGTGGCAGAATGTGAGCGTCTCTCTGAGGAAGAAGCGTCTGGCTTTCTTTGTCAAATCTTGAGCGGCGTGGAACATTTTCACTCCAAAGGAATAGTTCATTTGGATTTGAAAGTGAATTTTTGAATTTAACTTTTTTTAGCCGGAAAATATCATGATTGAAGATTTAGCCTCAAGAAAGATAAAAATTATTGACTTTGGATTAGCTCGTCAGTTAAAGGAGAATGAACCGTTTCAAGATATGGCTGGAACGCCAGAATTCTGTGGTGAGTTTCCTTCTATACTCAGCTTGATAAAATTTATTTTCAATCAATCAAACTTTTTTAAAGCTCCGGAAATTGTGAATTTCGACCCGATCACTTTCGCCACTGACATGTGGGCTGTTGGAGTTATCACTTATATTTTGTGAGTATTTAATGTAAAGAAAATCTATTTTAACTCTTAAATCAATAGAACGTGATCATTCTAAAAGAAACAAAGTTTTTTTTATTTTGTGGCTCGCTCTTAATTGCACTTGGAGAAATTTCTCAGAATGGGATATTTGAAGTATAAAGGGTATCAAAAATTATCCAAAAATATTGATTCAAGTCTGACAGTTTGACATCTTTACAATTAAATTTGAAAAGTTTTTCTCATCCATCAATCTGAATATTATTTTATCCCAATGTAGATGAAAATTTGAACGATTCTCTCCGGTACATGTAGCTTGTAAATAGAAATCAAATATCACCCTGATATAACATGATAATTACTGTTGTAGTTAATCTTTGATCTTGATGGAGCTAAAATCAAGATCTCTCTATCCGGACTATTTCAAGAACAAAATAAAACTATCGATAGAAGCCTATAATAATCCTTCTACTTCATTCTTTGCATATCGAAAAAAAGTCAGGCTAAAATTCACAATTTGTATTTATTCAGCGTGAAATGCCGTCTATAATTTGTCACGATCATCTTTTACAACTTTTTATTGCAATTCCAATCCTATGTAATATATATTGTGTACATAGATTTGTATTTATTCATTGAACACAACTACTATTCATAGTATAATATGCATTTAAGGGCATATTTTGTGTCCTCTTACTAGCACCCCTCCCCACTCTCTTCTCTGCTGATAACAACGATAGGTTCATTATTTACTTAATCAATAATAATTCCCTTTTTTTAATACATTATCATTACAACCCTTACAGACACACAATCCCCCCTTTCAACTTTATAGGAAAGGTTAATCCTGAAACTAAAACATTTACATCCCCTCATAGCATACTCTCTTTGCTTCAGAATACAGAATGAAAGGGTTGATGGGAAATATTTTATTCCCTTCTTTTGTACATTGAAACCTAAATGAATGATGATGATCTTTATATCGAAAATTTGATATTTTCCATATGATTTAAAGTAACCAAGCGTTTTTCATTTATCACGAATAAAATTGACCCAATATTTACTACAGTTTAATTTTTATCGAATATGAAAATTTTCGCATTTTTGTCAAATTGAGTTTTGTATTAAAATTCTTATCTTCATATTGACTAACTTTAGAATGAAAAGAGCTTTTTTATATAGAAAATTTCAAAAAGCAATTTCGATGCGTTGAAGATACAAATATTTTCTTGGAAATAAGAATGATCAACCCAAGGATCTTGTAGACAATGTAAAATTCCACAAAAGGTATAAAATTTTTGGATCTAGTAGTAGTTCAAAGTTTAGTATCATCCTAGGATTTTCGGAATCCCAAGTAGAAAGAGAGGCATTTTCTTCTAGATATGGCATAGCCTAAGCTGGATTAAATGCACGCTCAACTTTTCCAAAGTGATCTTCCTTGCCCTAAAAGAGAGATATGATCGTGTTTTTCAATTTTTACTCCAACCCTTTCTCAAAAGATGCGGTGTAAAATTTTTGAATTTTTCCATACTGAAACCTGAAGAGAAAACTCTATTGATTTATAAATTCCAATGTGACTGTGGTGCTTCTTACATAGGTAGAACAATTAGGAAGTTGTCAACTAGAGGGAACGATCATCTTAAGAAAGACACAGCGGTGACCAGGCATCTAAGACAGGAAGGGCATGAAGCTTCAATCTCAAACTTTTCGATTTTATACAAAATACAGGGGATGACAGTACAGATACAGTCCAGTGTTGCTACTTATTGGAGAGCATTGGTGTTTTTTTAGCTTACATTATATTCTTCTTTGACATTTACTATTTCTTTCATAATTTGTAAAATATTATTTTTAATGAATTCTCAACTTATATCATTTCTAAAGTATTGCCACTTATGATGCTTTGTGAAATGTACATATGGCCCCAATATATATCTTTTTTCTAATTTTCCAAATATTATAGAATCGTTAGTTTGAACTGATCTCGGATTTCAAACATAAAGTTCGCTTTTAAATAGTAAAATGTGTGCCTCTTGATTGATGGGTTTTGTAAAAATCATAAATTTTCAAATTCACCGAGAATAGTTCTATTATAATATGATCTGGAACCGATCAAAATACTGATACAATTCTTAATTAAATCATCTTTTTTCAATGTGTTCTCGAAACATTTCTTCTTGAGAATATATCACGAACTACTCAAGTTTGCTATAACGTTATAATTTTGCTAGCCAGTCTCAAAAGAAAGAATGCCATTGATATTTCAGCTTTTTCAGATCCTAAATTCAGAATCTTTTTTGATTGAAATTAAAATTTGTCAAACATGAGAGATGATAAAATTCAAGCTTGAAAATCGCATTTTTAGGTAATTCCGTGAAAGAATCAAACTTGATACTTTGTTCGTTTAACTATGGCATCAAAAGGATTAAAAGTATCAATTCATGTACAAATTTTATTCAAGAAAAAACGCAATTCAGGTGCATAGAAATAATCCCCGACTGGTTAGCTGAATAAATGACATTCTTTTACTTAATTTTGAGATCCATCTGCACCAGACGAGCATTTATAGAATCAATTTTGAAAAATTCTACTTTTTTTGATTCTGTGATTTGACTAGTTAAAAAAACAACAATAAAATCAAAGCTAAAATTGACATGAGAAGATGAGAATTTACTATTTTTACTTATAAAACCTCAATTCATTTTCCGTATAGTCAAGAGAATTCGTTTTTTCCCGGATTCTATGATGAAATAAAACAATAAAAGAAAAAAATTCAATCTGACAAAACTTTCGCCATTTTAGGAAATTCTCACTTTTTCAACCTTTAAGCTCAAATATTTTATCGATTTTGAATATTTGAACCAATTGAACGCTAATAATTGGGATCAAAATTAGATGGAGAATTCAAATTTGCCTAGAGAAGTTTACAGAAATTCCTTTTTATTTTGGGAAATTTAATTTTTTGATTAACAAAAAGAAAACTGATACAAAATAAAAAAGTTCACCTCTTTCTTGAAGATGGCGAGTTTTTCCCCAACCTCTATGGACATTTGAAATTTTTGAAAAAGGGGAGATTTGACGCATTTTGAAGTTCAAAAATAGCCGAATTTTGTATTTTTTCTGAAATATTTTATTTACAAAACAGCTCATGGTCGCATTTTCTAATGGGTTCCAAAAATTGCTTTCCTGACTTTCCGGAGAAATATATAGAGTTTTTTGTAAGAATCATGAATTCTCATCTTTATGTAAATTCTAGCTTTAATTCCTTTTTGGCCAAAGAAACCAAAATCAATTCCTTCTTATTTGTCTCTAAATTTCAAGTGTTGAATTTATACTACGCGCAGCTAAAATTCGTGAATATTCTATGGTTCTTGTTAGGCTGAAAGGGAGATTTTTTCTTAATAATGTAGTGTACAAGATTTTTGAAGACAAAGAACGAATACAAATTCTATATATAAATGAATATCCAACTATCCCATCTAGACTCTATGTACACACAATTGAAATTACAATCTGTTCACCCAGAGAGGTTTCAAGAGAGGGAGAGAGAGATATGGATAGATTTTGATCTATTCTCTCTATAAGACGCATTAACGCAACCGTACAAATACTTATTGAAATGTGAGGTTTTTTCCATATTTTGCCTTTTGCTTCCAATTATCATGATGTAAAAGATTTTTATTATTGATTTTCGAGATCTCTGCTACCATGCCTATATTAGTATTACTTTCTATCTCTCTGTGTTTGTATGAAATAATATAAGAATTCATCTCCAGAAGAGAGTGAGTGTGTAGATATATGTTATTTTAGGGAGAACCTATTTATTTATTATTATTTTTTAGGATTGACATAAATGTACTTTTTACCCCTTTGGAATGCAATGAAATCAGTTCAATTTTTCTAAAAGGGGACAAGATTAACTCGACAATAAGTACAGCTGGTTTAGACATGAGTGTGAGGGAGTGTCATCAAAAATGATGAAATACATAACCTAGAATCTAAGTACAATTGAACATCATTATTCTGTAGCCTAATACAGAGTAGTATTCATAATCTTGGATCATTGAAGTTTCTATGATTTTCAAGCAGTTAAATTACGAATTTTTGAGATAATTAATCAAGAAGCGGCAGAATTTAGCCTAGATTAAACAATCTGAAATGTAAAATTTACAAAAATTTAAAACAATATCCAGAATATGAGAATTGAATATTTGAGTTCGATAAAATCTTGAATTGCTTTTAGGCGTGAAAATCATTAGCTCTAAAAGTGTTAATTATGCAATATTTTCAATCTATCTCGTTACATTGAATTTTTTTCCATTAACTAGGCCCACTTTTGATTTGTATTGGCAAATGAACCGCTTATAAAATCTAAAGTCCTCTTTTGATGAAATAGGGTACAAAATTAAATCAGTTTAGATATTAAAAACAGAAAATTATTTCTCAATTTATAAATTTTTCCATGCTTGATAGAAATTCTATGCAATGGGAATTAATCAGGGGAAAATTGTTCCCTAGGGAATTAATTTTTTAATTAAACATAAATTTTTCTTTAAATACCAGCGTAATGAAGCTTAATAAACACAAGACAGATAATCTAAAATAATATATTAATTTTTAGAGATTTTGGTCACCTGATTCACTCATCTTGTCTGTCTTAACATGATTAAAAGAATAAATTAACAACCTTTATTGAAGATTCCTTGAAAATTACATCAAAATCTTACTCTATTATTCATTAGTAATAGAAATTATTAATTTACTTTTTCAAATATTACTACAATTTGATTTTTCTCCTTTAATTTGGCAACCATTTGCCTTAATGAGTCTAGATATCTTTAAGAAGTGACAGTCTGACCATAATCCATAAGTTCATAGTGGATTACTCCTTTTCTTGTCCAGAAAACTGTGAGCATAACTTTCTTCGAGAACCTGTTTGGAGAGGGTTGAGTTGCTTTCTCAGATTCAGATTCTAATGGGAATTCTATGTAATAACTAGAGCCTCGAAAACGCATAAATTGCATATTTTTCTGGTGGTTTGAATTTGATAAAAATCAAGAAAATGTATTCTAATTTTTTCTAAGTACGTTTTTTCTCTCATGAAAAAATAATGATTTTAAGTGGTCTTATTACCAAAAACATAAAAGCATATATGCGCATATTTTTTGAGGCTCTAGTAATAGCTTATTGGAATTTGAAAAATGTTCTTGCGATCTTAAAAATTGGTTTATTCTAATCATATTTCTTGAGGCCCTAGTTATGAGGATTATTTTGAACCCCCCCCCCATCTACTAATAAGTATATGACAACAAAACATAAGTTATTTGATCATATTTTAGATATCTCTCAGAATTTTTGAGACTTGTTTAGCATAATATATAAAATAGGTTATAACTTCAACTACATGTCTTTCGATTTTTTAGGACTGAAGAGTAAGCAACTTTTGGAATTAACCCCCTTCACCTCACTTTTTAATTGGAAAAGTAAACTTTTCTAAAATGTATAATTTCCTCTGTTTAGACATAGCCAATCAATAAAGAATATTTCTATTGAAATTGTTTATTGATTTTCCCATAAAAAAAACTTGAACAAGAAATTTAACAATAATTACTTTTATTTCAACAATAAACAAACCATCGATATTCTAGACGTGTTTATATGGAGCTATGATTTCCACAAAAATAAGATTTTTCAAGTTACATGACACTGTGATCAAAATAAGGTTTTCGGATCAATTAACCATCAAAGTAACTAGTTTTCAAAGTGTAATTTGATATTTTATGAAAAAATAAAATTTTGCTTACAACATTTTTTTGAAATTATCTACAATACATTTCGTTCTAGGTGCTAAGGTAATAATATATTCCACAGGTTCGTCTTATTCATTTTTGTTATATCATCTAAGCACCTAGAACGAAATATAGGTGAAAATTTATTTACAACTAACTTTTATCGAGTAATCATACTCGTTGAATTCAAATCTTCAGTCTATACATTGCATTTGCCGTATTTCTTTCATGCCCAGACAAAGGTGATAAAATAGTACTTTTTTTCGATAGCCTTGGGTGTCTTACAATTTGGATGCTTGCTGAAAATTAAATAGTCTATAGTAAAGTCTAAAAAGACCTTCCAAATTATCACATTTATCTTGGAATAAAAACCCATAAAGCTTAATTTTTCTGCTCAAGGTACTTGAAGCTAGTTAATATGAAGATGGGAATCTATGGTTTTTATAAAATTCTCAATTTTTTGCATAAAGAAATCGAATTTGGTGAAGAATTTGTGGAATATAGATCCTGATGCTCACATTCATTATAGGAAGAAAAAAAATTTAAGGAAATTTATGGCTTGTATTTCAAATCTCTAGTTAGCCAAGTTTCCATTTTTTAAACTTGAGCAAACTTAATTTACTTTGAGTAATCTCGAACGTATAGATCAACTTTTAATCACCATCTGATTTTTAAATCAACAAAATCTATAGATCGTCTAGCCTTATTCTTTCCTCAAGGGCGAGGATCATTTCAGAAACTCTTGTGCTCATTTTGTGTGAACAGCCTTGGATATTTACACTGTGTTTACATGTATTTTGAAAAAGATTTTAAAGCTCCAATGAAGAAATTATACTTTTCATACATTACATCCATCAATTATTAACTCTAAATTTCAACTCTGAATTCAAGAGCAAATATCTTTTGAATTTGCTGAAATGATAGACTAGTCTTTGTGTACTATTTTAATCTCTATTGATTTATGTCATAAATACAACTTCAAGATAACATCTCATGATATACGTATTAATTCTCACTTTTATCCTTCTACAGTATGAGTCAATTATATGGCTTTTAATATTTAAATATTCAAATTAGATTTTTTAGTTGAACTATTCGTTATTTCTTCTCAGGTGTAACGTACAGGAAAAAATGAATTTTTATGTTTTTTCTTGATCTAATTATTTAAATTATCAAATTTAATCTGGAAAATCGTATTCCGATCAGCCAAAATGTTAGCGTTGATAGTTTCTGTAGTCGTAAGAAGACTAGCCTTCGAGTTTCAAGTCTTTTTTTTGATTGAAACCAAGTTAGAAAATCAACGAAAAAAACTACAAACAATCTCGAGGTCCGAAATTCCTTCTCCCGAATGTGAAACCCTCTCTGATTGATTGGGGAATTCTGATTGTTCTTCCAACCGAATCTTACAACCATTTGCTGTCTTTACTCGCATCCTGAAATTATTTTGTCTAAACTCACTCGCTGCAAGTCCACAGGAACTAGGAAAGATCCTCATCGTAGAAGTACCGTAGACTCACTTAAGATTAATGTGATAAGTTTTTCTATTCAATGCGCAGAAATTATTAACTCGTTCTGTAATCAGTTGAAATATTTTAGGTTCGAGCTTTCTGTTCTATCCTTATCAACTGAAATTCATTGCAGACTTTCTCGTGTGTCTCGTATATTTTGGATATATTTCCTAATTTGCAGACAGGAGAAAAAAAACCTAACGTTTGCAGAAATTTATCTGGTAGAATATTTGTGCGATCGATTTTCGGTCCATTGATTTTTATAATTTTTTTCTTTGGAAAAATATGTGTATGAGGAAAATTTTTCTGTCTATTACTTCCTCATCTCTTTCTGCTTATATTACATCCAACTATTTGCTTTGGAATAAATAGAATACAAGACAATCCTTGTAAATGAAGGATATAACTTGAACACAACCCCCTTCCCCTAATTTTTTCTAAAAGTCAAGAAATTGTAACCTAACAGATTGAAATTCTGTCTCCCTCCCATCTTCTTTTAGAACGTTTTTTTCTCAAAGGTCTCTTTCAAACTTTTTGGTACAAATTCTTTTTTCAATTTTCGTTTTGACGCTAAATTTCCAATTTTTTGAAATGATTTGAAAACCGGAAGAGATTTTTGACTATTTCTACTATATGAAAATCAATGATCATCATTTATCATAATTTTTCGTGATAATCATAGATTGGTAAACTTCATATTAACAAGTATCTGTCCTTTAGTAAACCCTCTCTCGATTATCTTTCAAGAGTTAAGTCGGCTTCTAAAAAAGAATTCAGATTCGGAATCAGCGTAATTATTTGGGTTAGATTGCAAATTTTCAAATTTGTGTGAGGAAAAAAAATAAATTGGGTTATCACCGTCTCACTTAAAAAAATTTTTTAAACTTGTTCGTAAAACAGGAATTTGGCGCCAAATCGAAAATTTTCACATATTTCTAATAAATTGATTTTTTTTCTTAAATTGCCTTTTGCCTCATCATATTTGATGAAAATTGAGACGTTTTTACATCCAATTATGGACCAAATGTTCAGACATTATTTATTCTTTGCATTTCAGACATGAAGATTCTTTTATGCTTGCGCCCAATTCTTTAATTCCTACCATCTCATCTTTGCTTTGTACGCAAAATAATTTTCCTTCGACAGAAAATATTTGATATTACATTTCTGCCTCTCTCATCATCAAATGGACAAGACCAGCTGAATAAAAATTCTTAAATTTTGATCATAAAATTTAATCAGATGAAACCAAAGACAGTTAAATTTTTATTTTCTTGTCTGTAGAGAATCTATGATTGAATTTGATTGGCTTGAAATTTCATTCATCATCTTTTACTATATTTACTGAAACCTTCTCTCTAATTGGTTGTAAAATATCCATGTACTGCTATAGTAACTAGCATTTTCTCTAGTTATCCCTTTGTGATAACTTAAGCTAATTCTTTTCCCCTTTGATGTATCAAGGAGCCTTCGTAATGTATCTGATAATTCAAACTTTTTATCGCAAATATAAAAATTTAAACTCGAATCAGATTATAGACAAACAAGGAATACTACAAAACGATAGCTTTCATAATTTGCATAAACTCCAGTTTTCGCTGTTGTAAAATAAATAAATCTTATTTCTAAGCATTCAATTTTTTCAATGCTTTTTAAAAATATATGATCTATTTTTGTAAAAGTTTGATTCTGCATATAGATCACCTGACATGGATATTCAATTTATGATAAATTATTTATCATAGAATAGACTGAATGAAAAAAACAATAAATTTTAATTAATACTTTTAATAATATCAATGACGAACAATGATCATTTTCCAGCCTATAAAATTTTATGTCTACCAGATGTATTCGACTTTTACCAGAAACTTTGTATTTACAAATTTCCCCCAACCGGATATCCTGGTGTGAATTTAATTATTTTCATCATAGCAAATATAATTGTTCTTCGTCTTTTATGTATTCGAGAGCCATTTCACTCTTTTGATAATAAAAGTCAAAATGAACGTACAAAAGTTTTGAAATTGAGCTGAAAGCGTTGTTTGTTCGTAGGTCTGATAAAGTTATTGAATTATCAAAACTACTATGAACTATTATTGATGATGTTCAATGAATTATTAAGGATTATCCTACTGAATAGAGGCGAGATATTATTGACACCTAATTTCATTGTATATTGAAGCAATTCGGGTGAAGAAATATTCTATTCTAGATTAAATGTCACCAGATCTAAATCTCCCCTCTAAATCATCGAATAAATGGATGAGAATCAAGATTAAAATGTTTCTCTTGCCCCAAAAGTTGTATGCATTACACGCTTCTGATGTTAATCTTGGAGGTCAAACTCTCTCTACTAATTGGAAATTTATTTCCTCTTTTTTCCAGATCAATTCTTCAAGTGTTGACAAATTATAATTGGTGTAGGCTAATTGCTAAGTAAATATAGTAGTTTTCAAGTGTAACTTAACAAGCTAAAGACCTGTCTGATAACATACTTATTATGTATATGATATAAGAAAACTTTATAACTCTTTTGTCCACAAATCTGTCTCGTCGTCCCCAATTTAAGTGTTGATAAAAGATAGAAGAAAAATTAGGAACACTAGGATTAGGAATGAGATGTTTTTGGTTTACTCAGATTTCCTAATCATTTTAGTTCAAAAAATGAATTCTATAATCATCTGAAAAATGATATCTATATGAATTTTTCCCTGAAAGTTTAACTAGCTTTTTGTCAATTTTCACTTGAATTTTCTCCTTATTACAGTGTAATAATATTTCACGATGCGTTGAAAATGTTTTCTTTGCCTATTTTAAATTTCATAATCTTAAGTTGAACAAGCAATATATCTCCCATTTGTCTGGGAAATATTAGAATCTAGTTAAATTAGATCTATATTACCTTATCGAAACGATTAGAAAACCAATCGAGATAAAGACTCGAAATTGATATAGAACGATTCTAACTGAGATTCTGATTGATATTCTTTTTAATGAGGACTCTTTTGATCTCATTTAATAAAGTAGATTTTCTATTACATTTCCCATTTACTAATAAGTAGATGAAAACCAATTCTTACTAATATTGGTTATTTTATTAAAGTTTAGATATCTCTTTGAGATTTTTGGGTATTTTTGAGATTATTTCAGCGTGAATTATTAAATAGATTATGACTCATAATTTATGAGACATTTTTGATATCTGCGTAATAACTGAGAATTTCCGACTTTAAATAATTCCCCTACAAAGGGTGAACCTCACGAAAGGGTAAAACAATTCTTTAAAAATTATGACTTTATTCATTCAAAAATTTAAGCACCAACCTTTCTTTTGTGAAAATGTGCAAAAAGAGAGAAAAAAGAAATTATTAGTTTTAAAGAAACCTTTAAAAGAATATTAATAAAAATTTGAACAGATTTTCCTTGAAATAAAAACTATTCGAACCCTCTTCTTCTTTTGACTTTGTTTATTTCTGCTAGACTTGATTTTATTTCTCAAGATGTTTATTTATTATTAAAATTTGTTTCAAGTCTATAAAGGCATGAAGCAAAGTACATTCGTTGGCAATGTATAATATAACCCAGCTGGTACTTCAAAATTGGTGTATTATTGAAATTAATAGGAAAAGGACTAAAGCTGTTTTGCAAATTGTCCTTGCATAGGATGAAAAATAATAATTCTGGATTTTCTCATTTCTATAGACCCTGATAATAATAAGATTGTCTGGTATGATAAGATAAGATTGTCAGGCGATTTCAAAAATTCTGGATTTTTAAAACTGAATGACATAATGGTGATTCATTGGTGAAACATTTCTGACACATGCTTCAATACAAAATAATGCTTAGAATCGATAGTTCTACCAGACAAGTTGATAAAAAATGAAGTTAAAAATTTCCCCCTACCCTATTAAACACCAAATGTACATCATCAGTGGTATCACATTAAAAATAATAAGAGTCAAATAATAAGATTATTGGAATACTTTTTGTGAACACTTTTAGGTTTGTATTGATTGATAAAGAATTTCTCTTTTGTCCATAAATCTATGCTGGCATCTAAAGCTAGTTGACATGAAGATGAGGATTTCCTAATTTTACAAAAAACTCAATATTTTTATCCAGAAAGTCAGGAAAAAATTTATTTTTTGGATTCCACTATGAAATGAGCTGATTAGTTTTAAATACAAAAAAAATTTCTGAAAAAAATTTGATCTGACCAAAATTGAGCCGTTTTTTGAATTTCGGAATTTTTTTTTTTTTTTTTTTGAATTTTTTCAACATTCGAATCCAAAATTTTTATCGATTTCAAAGATTTGAAGCAGTTAAATATCGATATTCAGGATCAAAATTAGACGAAGATTTCGAATTTGGCCGTAGAATTTGAGAGAAAATTACTCTTTCCAAGAAAAAGTTCAATCTCTACATTTTGGATGATTTTCCCTCGTGATTATCGAAAAATTCAAATGATTCAATTTCCCACCGTAATGACGAATTTCTGTACGCGAATTCGAAATCTTCGTCTAATTTTGATCCTGAATATCGATATTTAACTGCTTCAAATCTTTGAAATCGATAAAAATTTTGGATTTGAAAGTTGAAAAAGTGGAAATTTGAAACATTTCCGAAATTCAAAAAACGGCTCAATTTTGGTCAGATTAAATTTTTTTCAGAAATTTTTTTTGTATTTAAAACTAATCAGCTCATTTCATAGTGGAATCCAAAAAATAAATTTTTTCCTGACTTTCTGGATAAAAATATTGAGTTTTTGTAAAAATAGGAAATTCTCATCTTCATGTCAATTAGGTTTAGATTTTAAGCGAAATAAATGAGTTTTGAAATAAATCTTTAATTAATCCATCTTTTGCAGACTTACTGGGATATCACCATTTGCTGGAGACACTCAGATTGAGACATTTCAGAACATCCTTGATTGTTATGTAGAATATGATCGTGACGAAATGGACGATGTCTCACAACTTGCCAAAGATTTCATTAAGCGCCTTTTAATTCGTAACCCAAAGTGAGTCGGGATGATGCAAAGATTTCTTTTATCCTTCAACTATAATCTCTTATAGTATAGACTAATTTTTCTTTTTCAATGGTGTTTACTTTTTCTCAAGAAAAATGGTATTAGATTTCTCTTATTCTAACATCACATCTGATCAACCAAAAAGAACCAGACTCTCATTTAGTCTTACTCTTAAATAGAGTTGGTCTCCTCAGAAAACAAAAAAATTCTAATTCATTTTCATACTGATTAGAATAGGCTAAGTAAGACAACTCGATAGACCTTTTTCTATATAGCATGGTTCCTGAGGCTTTTCAACCATCTCGATAATCAGTTTTTAAAGTAGTATACAGATGAAATACCCGTTTTCTATATCAGCATCCCGATTTTATACGTAAACCATGATACTTCCTAGCCAATGAGAGAACAGGGAACTTTCAACCAATGAAATTTAAGCACATATATTTTTTGATTTTTAAGCAAGATTCCTGTTGTGTTTTATTAATACGTATAAATATGTAGTAGTAAGACCCTAAAATTGAGATAAATCCAAAATGTAAATTATAAAAAATAGGGACCCAGTCTACTCACGAATCTCAAGCTATTACAAATTCTATTTATTTATTCTTACTATTTGGAATCATTAGGTATCACTCTCACTCTCAAAACTTTGTAATATTATAATAAAGTAATAAATAATTACATACGTCATAATAGGGAATTCTATTTAGTATGAGAACTTTCAACAAGTTTGTCAGCCAAATTGTATAGAAAATCCTAGGAATTGTATCAAATCTTGAACTTTAATTCCTCATTAATTTCTTATTTTTCTGACATAATTTTCAATTTACTAAGGATAGAAAACGTTTAGCCTCATTCTCTTTGAGAACACTATCAATCCGAAGAATTATTTTGTGTTGAAGAATACTTCGAAATGGCGTCACTATAATTCCATTCAAGTTTTAAATTCCGTTACTCAATGCGTTCTTACCATGTTTTATGCATATCGAAAATATCATCTGTGTAAATAATCTTATGAATTGACTCGATTATTTCTACAGAATCTGTGAGAATAAGTCAGTTACAATATTCCACTTAGAAATTTCATCAATTTTTGATAATTTCTTTCTTTTCTATACTTTCCAGAATTATTATGAATCTTTTGAATAGTGCAACTTTTCAAATCTATTCTTGAAATTTCAATCATATTTTTCGTAAGATCCTTGGAAAAAATGATTTCTCCATCTTTTTATAAGCCTCTAATTGAAAACAAATGACTGAAGCCTACACGAATATCTCGAATTTATTAGTCTGAATTTTTTTCCGGGTTCCTATTGATTTTCAATTCCATTGATGGGGAAACTTTAATCGCATGGGGTCACATGATGTTATCACTTTCTCTACTTCCTATCATGAATATTTAAATGTTTTTCATTTATCTTGCAGGAAACGAGCAACTGTCCAAGAGTGCTTGGAACATCCATGGATAAAGGTCAGTCCTTATTTTCTGTGATTAATGGTTTTTTTGTGCTCATCTAATCAAAGCATTGCAAATTGTTTAGTGAACCTAATTGATATGAAGATGAGAATTCGTTATTTTTCCAAAATAAATCAATTTCTTTCTCCGGAAAGTCAGGAAAAAAATTAGTTTTTGAATTCCTTGATGAAATGATTCCATGAGTTGCTGAAAATTTCTGGAAAAAGATCAATCTAGTCAAAATTAGGCCAATTTTTTGAATACTAAGGTAGAGCTTATATTTGTAATGAGTCATTACTAATGACCAGGGCATCCAAAATTATGCTTTAGCATATTTGGAATATTTTTGATTATTTTCAGCCTTAGTGAATAAAGAATATTTTGATGTCAACATGAATTTAATCAGACTGATTGAATGAAAAACACAAGCCTTCTCTCATTTTGTGTATAGTAACTAATATTTAATCTTGTTTCCAATAGATAGTTCGAATAATCAAGGATTGTCTATAGAGTTTTTTACTTTAAATGAGTTTTAGGATCATCCAATAAGAAATAAGAGCTTTTCATTCGTCACTTTCTAGTAAATAGTCCAAAAATATGCCAATTTTTTTGGAATATATTCTCTAAAATATTCTACATAAATATGCTTTTTTATGCCAAAAAATCTGTGAAAATGCTAGAAATAATTTCATTTTTTAAAAATTCAATCAGTATTCTGCTTAGAAACTTAAAAGAAGACATCATAAAACTTTCACTTAAAATATAAGATTTCAAAATTTAGTTTTTATGTTAAGACTATTCACTAGAAAGTGACGAATGAAAAGCTCTTATTTCTTATTGGATGATCCTAAAACTCATTTAAAGTAAAAAACTCTATAGACAATCCTTGATTATTTGAACTATCTATTGGAAACAAGATTAAATATTAGTTACTATACACAAAATGAGAGAAGGCTTGTGTTTTTCATTCAATCAGTCTGATTAAATTCATGTTGACATCAAAATATTCTAAAAATATTCTTTATTCACTAAGGCTGAAAATAATCAAAAATATTCCAAATATGCATAATTTTGGATGCCCTGCTCATCACTGATGAGTAATTGGAAATGAACGGGCGTTCTGGCCTAGTGGTTTGTAGCATTGCCCGTTGAACGTTGTGGACCTGGGTTAAAACCCTGGCTATGGTGTACTGACGAGTCCTAAAATAAGGACGAAATGCGTCTACATCTGCCAATTTGAATTGAGAATTATTTGACTCTCTCCTACAAATCTTCAATGGAAAATTTGGGAACGAAAGTTGAAAAAGTGGAAATTTGGTGCATTTTGAAATTCAAAAAATCGGCCTAATTTTGGCTAGATTGATCTTTTTCATGGAATCATTCCATCATGGAATTCAAAAAATATTCTTCTTCCTGACTTTCCGGGGAAAGCTAGCTTTAGTTATATTTTAATTATACCCAATAAACCTATTAATGCAATGTTTGCGAATTTTTGATTTTTACCTTAATTTGAAGACAAATATAATAATTTCAATCTCGAATTGACGCCATTAAGTTTGGAAATTTTTGTTAAAATATTCTAAACAGTTCAAAATTAATTGACCAATCAGACCTTAAAGCTTTCTACCAATTACTAGTTTTTTTCACTCTTAAACTATGATGGGAAATTAAAATAAGAATCTTAAAATATTTAACAAAATGCTTATCAGATGGGACGAAATTGATCTGACTTGTAATCAGATAAGACCAAAGTAAAATTCAAAATATTTCTTTCTTCAAGTCAGTTACTAATGACTATTTCTTTTCAAGACAATTTTCCTACCCATGATAAAAAGACTGAATTATAGTTAATTATTTTTAATAAAGACTTTTTAAATTATAATTATTTTGGTGATATCAAGCTGCGAAAAGATTAAACTCTACACAAGGAAAACAAAAACGGTCGTTGAGATTTTAGAAAACCCTCTGTTATTGAGCAAATGTCAATTTCAATTTTTCTGATGATTCAAGATCAGCTCAAATTGACGGTTCTTTCAAAAATTATCCTCAAATATAATATACGATTCACATCATGAAAAAAATTAATTTTAACACTTAAGTTTTAAAAATAGAAAGATCGCACCTTCAAAATCAAATTATTTTTCTTAGATCTGTGATTTTTTTATTTCCAAAATGTCATCAGATAATTTTGAGACCTTGATAGAAATAGTAAATTTTTGTAAAAATCATATATTCCCATAGTTATCGAGAATAGTTTTATTAAATACTTCTCTCAAATCTTCATATGTTTCGTTATTTTCCAGCCAAAAGATACCAAACAGATGATCAGTCGAAGAAGTTCGACAATAATCAGAGATAAATTGAATCATTTGAAGAATTTTGTCGTCTCCCCCAATGCAAACTACAATCAGTCTTCGAATAACAACTCACCAAGCATTGACAACAACACTAACAAAGTGAGAACTACAGGACTCCTTAACCCTCAAAGTCCCAGAGAATTCAATCTTTTGTCCATCCTATGATTTGAGAACACGCTGATTACAAATCTACAGTTGTTTTAAAGCAAATATCTTTAGTTCAGGAATTATCTATAAAAAATATGCCATCTTCAAAGCTTTAACTGATAGATTTCAGGCGATCTTACTTGATGATTTATCTTAATTTTCATCTAGCATAAGTTTGATAGAGCTGAGATCTCTGCGTATTCTAGAACATAAAATGGTACATCCAATGGCACTCTAGATAATTATTTGATTAAACCATATCGTTATTTTTATTTTGACCAATTAACATTTCAGCAGAAGATCATTTTGAACTAATCTGTTTGGCATAGACCGCTTATATGTGGGAAAACACGAAAAAATTTCCATTTCAGGGAGGATTTTATACAAGTTCACTTCAAAAATTCAGAAGCATTTGTTTGTTAAACAATTATAAGGACTCTTTCGATAGATTTTGAAGAATGCCGGTGTACCTCTTAAAAGAGCCATTCAAATCAGAGTATTCATGAAATTTCCTTGCATAATGTAGCAATAATAGTAGACTTGTGAATATATAATAGAATTATTCAGAGAAAAAAATAATTAAACACTTATAAATACAAGGTGAATCTATATAAGAGAACTTTTTAAATCCTTAATGTATTCAATCTTTTAAAGGACTGAAAAATAAGTTTGAGCATGTATTTATGAATACTCCAACATTTCTGGAAGAGAAGGTAGTCACTGGCACCATTCTACTGTAATTCCGTTTAAGTTGTCTTGATTACGAATGAGTTCGGGGAACAGCAGAGAATTTTTTTTGTTTGAGGAGTTACATTGAATGTTCCACACAACGGAACCCGCGTATTTTTGAACATATCTACCACATTTGAAAATCATCTTGAGTTCATGTATTCTGTACCACCAACTGTTTTGGGAATTTCTACCTTTGTTGTCATATAATTTCGAGAATAGACTTGATAGTTTTAAAAAATCCAGCTATGCTCTAATCTGTGTTTAATGTTAAAATTATAAATAGGATCAATTCTTTGCATCGTCATCATCTTCGCCAGCTGCAAAGCCTAAAGAAACCTTTTTCCCGGATATAAACCAGAGTTCGAATGATACACCCACTGAACCTTTCCAAATTGAAGCATTGACAAAATCTCCGTCAAATTGTGAAGATTCTAGTATGAATGAAAATACATCGAAAATGGATCAAATAGATAGTAAAACCCCTGCATGTGAGGATAAAATTGATCTGAATAAGCCAAGTACTGAAGAGCCTGATAAAATATCTGTTCAAGTCACTGATGCAAGTATCACAAACAAGGAAAATACTCCTACCAAAGGTATGTACAAAAATTATTTTCAAGAAAAATATGGTCATTTTTCAAACTTTGATTTTACGTCAAATTCCCATTTTTCCAAATTTGAACTGAAAATTTTTATTGAATTAAAAGGACGGTTGTGACAAAAGATTTTCAAAATAAATTATGCTGAATCAGTTCGAACCGCTTGGGAGTTTCGATTTCTTGACCATTTTCACTAATTGAAAATCAATGAAATTTCGATAATTCAAAATTCCGCAAAAATTTAGGGATATTCTTCTCTAATTCTGATCCTGAAAAATTTTCAAATGTTCGATGAAAATTTTCAAATGTTCGATGAAAATTTTCAGTTCAGTTCATAAATACCTTTTAAATCACTCTTTACTAGAAACTCTGTGGTCTAATTTAGTCCTCAGAAGAATGATTTATTTGAGAGTAAAATTATAGATATTCTATATCGGGAAAATACTCTAAAATAATTTAAATATGAGACGATGAGAAATTTTTCGTTAATTTTGATTGGCTAAGAAATTTTGTCGATTGGAAATAATTTATTTAAAAGAATTCAACATACCCCTGTATGTTATATTGACTAAACTGTCACTTTAGATCAGACTCTGTGATATTTACACAAAAGCGATATCTTAACAAGATTAATCTATAGTTTACAGCTAGTGTTAAGGACATTCTTATTCTTGGAAAGATTAGTTTTCAAAAAAAACAAACTTGTAATAAATCTTGATACTAGTAAATTTTAGGGCAGTATATTCTCAAAAAAGTAGGTTTCTCTATACCTAAATCTACCTTGCATCAAATTTCGGGTTAGATTTATATCATTTAATTTAGAACGAAAAGATGTTTGTTTCATGTCCAAAGAAAATACACAGACTCCAAAATTCAGTGCAAAAAATATTTTGAATTAACTTTATAATAAAAATTTGTTGTAGGTAGGATGTTTTGATAAATTTTATAACACTGAATTATTTGTCTATTTAAATACGAATACTATTCATCGAATAGTGTTTTTAGATATATTACGTTGCCAAATGTAGAGAAAAAGTTTTCATTCTTATTATATAAAGTTGGTTGATATAGAATTGTGAATCTATGATTTTGATAGAAATCTCAATTTTTTCATCAAAAATTTAAATATAATAACGATGATTTTACCCTTTGCAGAAAAAGATCTGGAAATATTTTTTTATGAAAAATATGGTCATTTTCCAAATTTCAATTTGCCTCAATAATCCCATTTTCTTGAACTTGGAGCTGAAATTTTTTGATTTGAAATTCACAATTAGACAATAAATATTCGAAAGATTTTCTTCAAGCGTTAAAAGTATACATTCCTAGAAATCTTCATCATATTTGAATTCTTGATAAAAAAATTAAGATTTCTGTAAAATTTCATAGATTCCCAACTTCGTATTAGGTAGGTTGCTTTACTGATGTATTTTAAAAATGATTTTCGTTACGACTTTTTAAACAGGTTTTTGAATTCTAAGCATTTTCTTGTATTGAGGCGTGTCTCAAAAATGTACAATGATCTTTTTGGATAGCTCCCTGAAAAGATTGAATCTTGAAAGTTTGTTTTGGTTCAGGTAAAAATAATTGACCAATATATAAAACCTACGCTTTTGTCATAATTTATAATTTTTATATATCAGAAAATTAGAATTTTCCAACTTTTCAAGCTTCATTTTTTAATTTTCAACCTAATTGAGAGGCATAGACTGTTAAGTATGAGCTCTGGTGAGCATAATATCTTGATAATACTCTTCGTGTTTGATTAAGGATATTTTTAAATCTTGATCATGTAAGATCAGCAAATTTCTTCAAAACTATTTCTTTAATCAATAAAATTTAGGTCATAGATTCAAAAGAATTTTCATAATATTCAAAGTTTTGATGAAAAAATGAAACTAGTTTTACTAACGAAATCTTCACTTTTTCTCAAAAAAGGCTTACCACTTGTTCTCTTTGATGCTTCAAAAGCATTCATAAATCAAACTTTTCACCAAAAACTATTACTTTGATGTTTGGGAATTCGGAAAGGAAGTAAAATCTATTTCTTTATGTATTTTGAGTCATTTTTTTCCTTTTAGTTTTCTTGATCTAATTTAAAGATATTTTCAATAGCCAAACTTATTTTTTTGTAGTCAAGAAGGAAAATTCTCAACCAGAAGTCCAGTCTCCTTCGAGTTGGAAGACAAACTTTCGTTCTGGCGTCTTTGACCGAATCGGGGCCGCTTTCAATGCAGCTTCAAATGCAATCTCCAACGGTATTCATACAATCAACTCCAGTTCAAATCATTCAAATTCCATTTCCCCATCTTCTAATTCAAAGACAAATCATCAAGTTCATCAGGCCTCTCCAGAGAAGGTTAAGGAACCAGAGATTATTAGTTTACCTTTCTCAGCGATGCAGCTTACTGAACCATCTGGCGATAATGTGAGCACATTTCATCGTCAATCTGTCTGCTTTGGAAATAACAAAAATGAAAAGATTGAACGTGGCCGTATCTTCTCCCTTGTCAATACAAACCAAGCAGATTTAATCCCATCTAACATCAATACTTATGAATCAGATTTTAAACGAAATTATCAGAATATAGCCAATGTAAATAAAGGTATTACAAATTCATTAAGACAAAAATTTGAGGACAAAAGTAACGGTGAAAAAGTTGCTGTCATGTCAACCAGCATGATAGTTGGCACAAATGAATCTCAGAGAAGGGCTCAACCGGTTAAAGTTGTGTCGTCATCCAAGAATGGTGAAAAGAATTCTGGTAATTCTTTGGCCAGTAAATTTGCTTGGAAATCATAGAGAAAGCTTGAACGAGATGATTTTTTTTATTAGCATTTAAAATATCCTTTTCCCCCCCTCTTTTATCTGATGAAAAGAAATCAAATTCCCCCAAAGCCGTTCGATTTTAGAGTGAAAAAACTCAATTCAGTTTTAGGTTCTATTGTAAATATATAATATACATATATATATTTTTAGAGACATACGAAAACAATGAAAATATTCCCAACTTTATTTTCAAAAGATTATCATCCTTTTACGCCTTGGTCTTGCTACTTTAAAGTATTCTTGTGGTTTATTTATTATTATTTTCTTAATTATTTATTACACTTAAACTTATCTTGATTGACTCAAATATAATAATAAAATCTTTTGGATAAATCACAAAATCTACACTACTTCCTCATCAAATATATTTAAATGAGTTTTTATTTGCTTTGGAAAATAATACATTTAAATTGTGATTCTCTTTTTTTTCTCTGAAGGCGATGATAGAAATGCTTTCAATTTTACATTTTCAAATAAAAAACTGAAATGATATTGAACACTTTTGCAAAAATTTTCTTTTAATCGATTACTAAACTTATTATTATTAAAAGAGATAGCATTACTAACAAGGGGAATGGTGGTAGACGGGCAGAATCTGACATTTAGAAAAAACTTTTATCTGAAACGTATGTAGTTAACACATACAACTTTTATCAGTTGATGATGAAGGTTACTACACTAACAGCTAAAGTATGCGGAAATTCTTATCCTTTTATTGTCGATTATACCTTTTGAGGAAGAATGGTATTTCAATGGAATTTAAATTGTATTAGAAAAAGAAACTTTTGTCATTAACAAATTGAATTTCCTCAGATTTTTATCAGAATATATTATATTTAGGATCAGTTTGAACTCACATCTCTTTTAATATTTCATCGGATCAGTTGAAACAGAGATGAGTCTAGCTAAGTTTCTTTTGTTGGGTCCGAAAACCTAAGCTCACAATTTTCGCAAAAAATGGAACATTTTAAATTTTTCGCTAACCTGAAATTGTAAAAGCTTTCAATAAAGAATTAAAATGATAAAAACTATTCTCTCGAATACGAAATGCTTTATAAAAAGTTATTTTATTTCACGATGTTACTTACAAGTATAATCATAAATAATAACAAGTTATTGTTTAAATCCCTCTCATATTATTGATTTGTCAATAAAAGATTCTGTCAAAGAGTTTTATTAAAAAGTAATGGATTTAAATTGATTTATTAACAACATTTTCAAGTGTTGTTAATAATTAATTAATAATTTCACATTTCCAAAAGCCTTAACAGCAACTAAAGTTTTAGACATTAAACCTACTGGCAAAGAGTGGTCACTTGTAATTCAGCTCACGGTGACAGATGTAGACGCTTTTCGTTCTTATTATTTGACTCTCTTAAAGAATTGCTTATCCAAATTTTAACATCTAGATGTGAGAAGACAATTTCAATCAACTTGGAGTTCATTTGGATATGTAGTAATTACAAGTGACCACACTTTGCTAGTAGGTTTAGATGCCTTTACATAGTTATTATTCAAAACAAGCAAAGTTATTCATAAAAAATGTATTCTTGAGATGAAAGCAACTTTACAACAGATTCGTGCCTACTCTTTAGAAGTTACATGACCCAGTAAACTTTTTAGACATTTTCAGATTACAGAGGTGCTACTGTATCAATCGTATTAGAAGGAAAAGGGTTTGATTTTGATTTTTGAATAGTGTAAGGGGACAGTTTTTTTATATCAAAGAAGATTTTTAAGAAATGAAATGTTAACGGATTAAACTGGATATCGATTTTAGTCAGCCACCAATATTTTCTCTTACGCTTATTTTAAATACAAATTGTGGCATAAATTTTTTGATTTATGAAAAAACCGTCATCCTAGAGTCTGCTACTTTGAAACATTGATATATTTATGCATAACTCTTCGAAAAAAAATTGAATAAATTATGATGAAAAGTAAATAGTCTTTTATGTATACTATACAATTACCAGAAAAATCACTGTAATAAAGCTTTCAGAAAGTTTGTACGTAACACCTTTTTATCCTTTATAATTTGTGCTTCTCTATTTAGAAAGATAAGTTATGTAATTTTTAGATTTAAGAGATGGCTTGAGTTAAAATTAACTCACCTTTCTTCAAGGTATATATAGGTATTAGAGATGTAACAAATTTTTCAACCTATTTTAAACACCTACTCAATTGATAATACTATGACTTCTTGACATTATTTTAAGATCAAGTATCAAAATGCTCCTCTGTGATAATATTCAAGTTTAACGATCAGACTTTTATAAAAATACCGCTAGATTTTCAATGAATTTTTACTACGTTTTCAATAAAATTTCGAATATCTTTTTTGCTCATTACATATGAGTCATAAGTAGGGCGACCAGAAAAAGGCATACATTATAATGAAAAAAGGCAATTTTTAATTCTGAAATAGGCAAAAAAAGGCAAATTCATAAAATCGAATGTTTCTCACAAGAAGCATCCCAAGAAGATATCTGCTAATAGAGGACTTGAAGTAGATCTCATTGCTAATCCAAAAAGTAGCTTTAACAATAATGTAAAGCAAAAAAGGTAAATTCATAAAATCGAATGTCTCTCACAAGTAGTGATTTTTAAAAATCAATCAATTCTTCAAGCCTTTCAAGGGAATAAAATGAGAATGAGTTGAGTTGGATAAGCCATTTCTATTGGTTTTTTACCGAGTCCCCCATAAGTTTAGATTCGGACAATGAAAATTTAACTAAGATCAAGATAGACAAAAGCCATTTTGGTCACCCTAGTCATAAGGCTTCAAGGATTTTTTCAATGAAAATAGTAATAGAATCATGTTAGGATCATTTCTGTTAAATTTTTTTATTCCAATATGCCTACGAGAGAATTTAGACAATTCACGACAATGCATGAGATTGCGAACAAGTTTTCAGCTATTTTAGATCTCACGCATCATTGTTATCAAAATTATATGTGGAAGTTTTATGGAAAACTTTGATTTAAAGAATAGTCAAAATTCGTTACATCTCTAATAGGTATAGATGATGAATAATTGTTATATTCATCAAAATTATAACTCATTTCGTTGTTGTTGTTCGTAATTGGCGCAGAACAGGAAAAAATGCAGAGAAATGTGTTTCTTGTTCTTTCCAGTTTAGTATTTTCATCATGTAAATTTTCCATTGTAATTATTCCTTACTATGAATAATGTTTATTGTAAAAATTACCTCAGATTATCCTGCTTTGTGAAAATATTAACAAAAATACATGGAATTTATCTATTGAGTGGAAGCCTCCCCTATGGATTAGTGCATAGGGTAGAAGAAACTTGAATGTTCTTATGAATTGTATTGTAATTCAATTAATATTATTATTGGTGAAAGTTTATTTTTTTGTACATGTCATCAGTGGAAATACATGAGAAATATGATGACATATCCAAGAAGAAAAAAATGACTACATTCACGTGTAACTGGAAGCATGGAGACATAGTTTCTTGCATCTCAGAGATAAATTTTGTGTAGAAAGGAGAAAAGTTTTACTTGATGATGAGACAGAACAAGATTGACATTGGTCTGTTATGGATAAAAATTTTTAATTATTCGAATTCATTGTCTCATAATTAAAACTCTTACAAAGATTTTACTTAAAATGCCTAAACAACTATTCTCGATGAATTTGGGAATTCATGATTTTTACAAAAATCTTATTCTTTCATCAAGGTATCGAAATTTTTGAAAGTTTTTTTGGTAACTTATTTAAAATGTACACTTTTACTGAATTTAGAGAAAAAATTTTGAAAATGAGTTTTTTGGAAAATTTTAGAGACAAATTATAGTTCGAGATGGCGCGGTTTTTAAATTATTTTAAACTTTGAGTTGAAAATTTTTGTTGATTTCAAGGTCTGAGAGGAATCAAACGTTATTTTTCATGATCATCATAAGACAAGGAAAATATTTACTCTTATTAATTTTTTGGAAAAAACACACTATGTACGTGCCAAAGTCTACTTCCTATTTTTCGATCATTTTTACTGCTTGGAAATTGATAAAACTAGGGTGATCCAAGATCATTTCAAAATGACGGGTTTTTTAAAAAATTTATAATAGTAATTATTTTCTTTGTCTAATGATGATCATGAAAAATAACGTTTGATTCCTCTCAGACCTTGAAATCAACAAAAATTTTCAACTCAAAGTTTAAAATAATTAAAAAATCGCACCAAATCGAATTCTAAAATGTCTCTAAAATTTCTTTTCTTAAATCAGTAAAAGTGTACATTTTGAATCATTTACCAAAAAATCTTTCAATAATTTCTATACCTGGATGATTTTTGTATTAATAAAAATTATGAATTCCCAAATTCATCGAGAATAGCTTTATTTCAAGGTTGAGTGTTGCAGCGTCCAAATGGTTGAGGTTTCGTTCTGATTTAAATCCCTTTACTTTTCCATAAAATTTCCAATTAATAATGATAAAATAAAGTAAATTAGGAAAAATACTTTTTGTATCCAACGTTAATTTTTCTTGCACGCAAAGTTTCCTTTTAATTCCTCATGAATAATTGAAATAAGTCGGACTTTTATCGTTAACTTGAAATCTTTTTATTCCCACAAAAAAGCGCCATTTTTAATTATTGATCAAGATTTACTTTTTCCCATATAGAAATACTTAAGTAAGAGCCAATGGCTATCTTAAATCAGTCAATTTTTTAGATGAATTCAAAACAATTCTTTTGAGTATCGGCAATATCATCAGAAGAGAGAGGAGACGGATTTATAGGAAGTAATTTTATTCAATAGTAGGGTAATACAAAATTTTATTTCCCCCGATCAATGTTCTATGCCTTAATCAAAAATCATGAAAAACACATTTTTGAAAATCAAAATGAAAATTTTTCATCTTCTGATCTACAAAAATCCCATTTTCCCTAAAATCATCAAAATTTTCATAATTTCTTAGGACTTTCTTCCGACATTTGAAAGAACACTCAATTTTTATTATAAGCCCTATTTTCATTCAAAATGTTGCAAAAACTATTCAAAAATCTCAATTTTGTCCTTTCTCGTAGTGAAATTCATTGAAAAAATCTTGGCGCGTGTTCAAAAATTGTCATTTTCAATCGAGATTTTGTATATCAGAACAAACTCGAAAACGTATGGTTTTATAGGAAAAAATGCTTAGTTTTCGATAATCTTTAAAATGAGATTAAGGCTAGAAAAATTTGGCCTATTCTAATAATTAGGTTTTTGTTTATTATTGTAGCAAGATCACCAGGTTAAATTATGGCTTATTATTATTAGGACAAAAACATAAAATATTGTTTAGCCTTTCTCTGAGGTGAAAACAAAAATAAGAAGATGGATTTTTGCAAGATAAACTGTTGAATTCAAAATCGATAAAAATCTAAATATTTTAAATTAAATTATTTATTATTTAAAATACAAGAGCCAGGTTTTTAACTGTTTTTTAATATCATTAATTTTTATTTTTATTTTCTTTGCAGAGCTCATGGCTGAATTCTTTTTACAATTGTTTTACAATTTGTTTAGATAGATATTTAAAATGGTTCACTTATTAGAATTCGTTGAAAGATTGATATCGACGCCGTTGCCTGTGGAGATAAGCTTGAGGATTATAGTTTGTTGAATATTGTTGTGGATGGCGATTTATTCTCGTTTGTAGCTGATTGTGCTCGTTACGGCGGAATCTTTCGGCTCGATTGCGTCTTCTCCTTCGGCCAATTCGATGATTTTGCTTTAAAGATAATAAATTAGATTACATTTAATCCTTTTATTCCTTGACAATAGATCACTTTTAGTCCAAATTAATCAAGCTAGCGTTTACTAATTTATCCTATCTACTTATTAGAATATAGCTCAATTTTTACCAGTTTATTAAAAAGGGGAAAAAATCAATACTTTTATCTAACCAACACTTACAAGTCAAAGGTGAAAAGAGACCATAATGCATTCTGAGAAATTGAAAAATTTGGAAAGAATTACCAAATGATTTCATAAAGAACAAATAATAATATTGAAGCACAAGGAAAAGTTCAAGATAAATGTTGTTTATCAGAGTTTTTTTATTCAGTTATTCGATCAAAATCCATTGGTATAGAGTTAAAACTAGCCATCTTATCATAGTGTAGATTCTACATTGTTGAATATTTGTAAGAATAGCGTGTATTTAAATAATAATTTGTTTTATAAAAATTTTTCATTGAGAAAATATTATTTTCGGTTGTACAATTTGAAAGCAATTGATTAGATTTATTTTTCAACAACCTTATCAATCATGCTCTGATAAGTAAAATGAAGTTCAATTTTAGTTGTAAAAGGATTTATTATATATTTGAGAACTTAAGAGTGATGGAGTAGTCAAAAGTTCTCACCGTGGGAATCAAATATGGTAATAGTAGTTTGAGTTTTTAAAAAAACTCGATCAAGTTTGACTGAAATCTTTTTAAAGGCTGAAATACTAAGGAAAATATTTAAATAACTTTGATCAGTAAATTTAAAAGTTTTTTTCGAATATGCTTAATTGTCAAACGTATTTACTTTAGTTTTTGATCCTTTTCCAGACCTGGACCAATAGGAATACTAAGGATTTTTGAAAAAAAGGAAGAGATTTCCGTGTACAATGTACAAGCGACTGAATAAATCAAAGCTCCTTTGTGTTCACTAATATATATTTATAGAAACGAGCAAAAATTGGTGTTTATGAGAATTATGCAGGGTTCTTTCCCACCTAAATTTCTTTCTGCATGATTTGATAAAAGATAAAAAGTTGGTATAAATTCATTTTATAGCTGTGAAATTAACATTCAGCGTGTTATATCAACGTGAGATTTTGTAATAAAATTAGGTAAATAAAGTCATCCCAAGAAATTGGAGAAACTTTCCCTTCGAATGATGAATCATGAATTAATATTATTTTTGAAATTCGTACAATAAATTGACCATGGTTTAGTTCAATAAAATATTTTTAATAATCCCATATTCATATTATTAACCTTGCTCCTGTTCCAAAAACTTGCACTCTGGAAAAATCCTAATGTCTAAGGAAGACTGAATGTCTATGATTAATTTTTATCGTAGAAAACTATTCATAACTAGAATACCATTGTGTCATCCAGGATATGCGTTCGACTATTTTCGCGCAAAAAATATTTTAAATTTAAATTTACACAATTAAAATAAAATTTTATTTTCGAGTTGAATTATTATCAGCTCAAAATAAACTTCCAGTAAATAATTAGAATAATTTCTTCTATGGATCAAGTATCGTTTTTCATAGTGTTATTTTATTGAGTAAATTAATGTTTGATATTATATACAACATCATTTCTGATAGGTTAAAAGGAAGAAGTTATATTTCTAGAATATCAGTCGTTCCAAGCAATCAAATACAGAAGTTACTTTTTTGAGACCTTATTATTGTTCAATCTCTTAAAAATGGTTGAAATTTAATCACTTATCAAATAGGTTCTATTTTTTGAGAAATTAATTGATCTCAAAATATCCAGAATGATTTATTAAATTCCAAAGACTTGAATCATCTAAAAGCATGTATAAAAACATTACCGATTATCCATAATATTAGCCATTCTGTTTAAAATGATCCATTTCTCTCAAGTAGTAAAAATAATTTTTTCAGGAATTTACAGTTAGCTTACAGTGGAAGATTAGCTCAAAAATTCTTTGCTATGTAAAAGCATTAGAATTTTAGCTGTCAAAACTAACAAATGCATAACAAAAATCGCAAAAAAAGTGTCCTTCTCTGTTTTAACTCTTTCGGTGCCAGGAGATTTCACAAATTTTCATAAAAACCAAAATTCAGATATCAAGCTATTTGGCCAAAAATATTACTAATGCAAGTTCACATTGTGGGCTTCAATTTAAACTTTAATTGATCCAGAAACCTATCAAACTGGTAGAGTTATGAAGGTTCAAAAAAATTGGAAAATGGACATATATGTCCATCGGCACCGAAAGGTACTTAATAATATATTGATAATAATATAATAATAATAATATATTGAATAAGATACTTAATAATATCTTATTCAATTTCAATAAGTTTATCTATCCGATTCTATGATTCATAACCAGATTATTAAGAGTTTTATTAAATCTAGAAATCAGATTTTTCCTTTCCTCACTCATAAATTCTTCAATTAAACCGAATACTTACAAAGTTTGAGTCACTCTCCTGACTTGGGTCCATTAAATTAGGGTTCGTACAGACACCTTCTTTGTTGATTGCTATTCTTCTAAGTGTATTACGAGTGTTGTATGAATAAACTGACAATGGTACCATGTATGTAGCCTATTGAAAAAAGATTATGATCAAATTTATTTTCCTTTATAACGTTCAAGCTCAGATTTTAGATAATTTATGACTTGAATAATAATATTTAAATAAATATAAACTACTTATAAGTAGATTTATTCAATTATAATGTCATGTACTCATTCGCGGTCCAACTGAATAGGAGGGATCGATTTAATTGGTCGAAATTTAATATTCACATGCAAAATTTTAAACCAATAGGATTCAAGCATGCCAAATTCTTTGTAAATTTCTTGATTTTGATTGAGTTTTTATCCTCTTGATCAATAGTTTTCAAAATTCAATAAAAATATGACTCTAAATTTAATGGGCTTAGAACAAAAATATGCTAATTTATGACTTTGTAACTTTGATCTGGATCATGAAAAATTATTTTTGATAAAATTTTCTTGATTTTTGGGAGAATCAGTCCTTTAGAAAAAATTTACTTTTTATGACTCTTTGAGGTCTTAATTATAATTAACTAATTAGTTAATCTAAGTAATGATAGATTGAGGTAGAACGATCAGAAGTTTTATGAAGAGATGACGAATAACTCAATTGTCAAATAGAGCCAAAAGACTCCAATTTTAAAGCTATAGAATTGAAATGAAGATGAGAATTTACAAAATCTTTTCCCAACAGTCAGAAGGAAAATTATCTTTTAAGATCCAAAAATGATTTGAGCTGATGAGTAGTTAAAATTGAAAAAAAAACAATTTGTCCAAAATAGATCATTTCTTGAATTTCAAAAATGCACTAAATTTTCATCGAATATTTGAGGCAATCAAGTGCTAATATTTCGGACCATCTTTAGAGTCTAATAATTATTATAATTATAATTATACAGTTTATTCGAATTAGACCAAGCACCACCAAAGACCCTAGAATTAGAAGTTTACATTTTTTTATCTCTGGTCAAATTTGAATCAATTTTCTTATGATGATCCCAAGTCTTTGAGATAGATGGAGAAAAATTAAGCTCAAAATTTGAAAATTGGAAATTTGGCGCATTTTTGAAATTCAAAAAATGACTTAATTTTTGCCAAATTGAATTGTTTTTGAAATTTTTATCATGAAGTATCATAAATTATGACTTATATCAATCTTACATGAATACAAATTTAAAGATATCTATTAGGGTGATACAAAATTTCTTTCAACATGTGAAAAAAGACTCAATTTTTACAATAAGTCCAATTTTTATTCAGAATAATGCAGAAAATATTCAAAAATCTTAATTTTGTCCTATCTTGCAGTAAAATTCATTGAAAAAATGATGGCGCGTGTTCAAAAATTGGCATTTTCAATTGAGATTTTGTATATCAGAACAAACTTGAAAGCGTATAGTTTTATAGGAAAAAATGCTTAAATTTCGATTATTTTTAAAATGAGATTAAGGCTAGAAAATTTTGGCCTACTCTAATATCTATGTTCTATACCTTCTAATCTGAGTTGGAATGTAGACTATAGTGTATTGAAAAGTTGAATGTTATTTACCAACTGACTTGTTTAAAAAATTTGGCTGATAGTTCAGCTCGAATAAAACTCAATTGTAGTACAGACAGTACACAATGTGGATATCCAATCGGAAATATATTTTTGTCTTTGATTCTATTAATTTCGAAAACTCACCTTGTATGTAACACTTTGATTTGGACCAGATGTCACCCTTCCCATAATGAGCCAACGGCCGAGTTTATTCTGTTGGTCCTCTTTGAAGATGAAATTTTCCAAATTATCACAGAAGCAATCCACTTGAATGGGAATAAATCTTTCATTTATTTCTCTTTTCAGTGGTTTACCGCCAAGAAGAGCAGCCCAAAACGATATTATTTGTGTTCCATCAGTGGCATTTCTCCGATTAACGTTACCTATCCTGGCTCGAATGGCTATGGAAATTTTATAAAGCTTACAATTTTAATAACCAAAATTTTTATTAAAAATCCATCTTGAGTTTCTTAAGTTGGAAAGAATCTAAAACATGCATTATATCAAATTTTAAAAAGAGCATAAAAACCATATATTTTTTCTTATTGAGAATATGATCCTGATCAAAATGTACCGATTCATGCTATAAAAATCCGACCAATAAAATACAAATGAAAATCAAGTACTCTGATTGGTCCAAAAACTATTATACAACAATATTCGAGTCAAATAATGGACCTTGGCTCTAGGCTCACTAAATTCTAGTTAATAGTAATAGGATAATTGGATTGATTTCGTATGAGAAAGTAGATCATATTTGATATAGACTTGTCTATGATTAGATCATGGATAAGAATACAAGGTTTGTTTAATGAGAAAATCAAGATAAAAATAGCAAAATTATTTCAGAAACCAAAAATTTCACAATATCATTTTGATCAGATTTTATTGCTCATGAACATATTAAAAATAGCAAGAATAGCATTTTTACCGCCCTATTATAATAATTAGACACTTGGCATTGCTTTATTATGCGAGATAGATCTGTCTAGCTATGTAGGTGTCATCAACAATTTTTGCACCACACAATCCTCTTATCATGATGATACCATCCAAGGCTTTTCTGCCTTGAGATTAGATAAACCAAAATATAATTATTTTCAAATTCCAATCAAGGTGCTTTTACTGTTATATGATGCAGTCTAATAAAATTTCAGCATAGTCTTTACCTCAGGAATACACTCTCCTTAGAATGGTAGTGCATTTTTGTATTGTTTGGGATAAATTTTATATTTATCATAATTGTTGTTCCAACACAATAGTCTATATAGAAACAGAATAAGAAGGGGATAGCTAGCCTGATTGTATTAGTTCAGTTTTTTATAGTGTGATGATAAGAGGGAGGTTTTTAATGCAGTCTGAATCATTGCATTGTCCTTCAAAAAATAATATTCATGTGTCTGAATTTGAAAATTCTTGGAGGAAAATAATTCCCAAAAGGTTTCTGTTAATAGTTGTGAATTTCCAAAACTCTATAAGTTGTCGTTGAGTTTATATCAGGGTATGGTTTAATTTTTAATCTTATTTTAGTGCCATCTTATCCGATAAAAGTGTCAATTCTGAACATTATTTTCTATTGAAACGAGATTCAAAACGACTACTTCTCTATATGATTATTGTGTTCTGAAATTTTCAAAATCTTGAATGTCTTGGTCATCAAATAAGTTTACAACTTTTTCAAAATAAAAATATAAAAAAAGTTTGAGGAAATTTCTAGATTGAGTGAAAAATCCTAAGAATAACAAAGTTCCCTTGCAACTAGTTTGCTATAAGATCAGCTTGAAAATGTATTTGAAAATGCTTGAATATAACTGGAAAAAAAGAAGATTAGATCAAATAATTTTGCTTAACTGGAAATTCTGTAAATGAATGACGTGACCCAAGTGTTACCTAATTTTTTTAAAGTTCAAATCTTTTAAAATAAATTTTCCAAAAAATGCTAACTTTTTTTCCATAGAATTTGAAGCAATAATATTTGTATTACTCATATTTTCTGTATCAATTACAACCAACAATTATCATTGTAAGAAAAAGAATTCAATAAAAATAAATAATTAAACTGTATCGATAAAATTAATTTTACTCACCAAAATCAGATTTACAATATACCTTGACGATATCTTGGTTTTCTTGGCAACCGACACATTGAACTTCTATAGGAGAAGACAAGATTTTAGAGAAACAGTTGTTTCAGAAAACATATTTATTGCTGTCTACTATAGAAGCATTGAGATCTACATTCTTGCAATAAAGCAGGTGCGATGGAGTTTGAATTATTACGCATTTTAAAAATGAGCCTAGAAGATATTTTAATAAGATTGATCCAAATTGGAAAGAGATAATCTGTAAAGATAGTAATCTGAATTTGGATTTGAAAGCTGATCATTGATAGTCTGAGCTGTTATCTGTTTCTGGTCATCCCCAAGAAAAGTTAAAATTCTAAATTTTTAATCATTTTCCCATAATAATGACAAACTTTTGTGAACTTCTTTAAGTGAATTCGGATCCCTTGTCTAATTTTTATCCCATAAATTAGAATTCAATTGCTTCAAATCCTTGAAATCAATAGAAATTTTAAGCCCAAACGTTAAAAAAGTGGAAATTTGACGTATTTTTGAAAATTTCAAAAAAATGGCGTATTTTTTCAGATTGAATCTTTTTTCGGATTTTTTTACTTCAAAAATAAGCGGATTCAATTTATATTGAGATCAAAAAAATATTTGTGTTCCTGACTATTCAGAGAAAAATATTGAGTTTCTTTGTAAAAATAGTAAATTGGGTTTATATTCTTCTTCAGATACAAGTCACAATGAAATGAGATGAAAAAAGATTTTGTAACAATTAAATCTTATAAAATTTATTTTCAATTTTAAAGTGAGCTAAATTTCTATTCTCTCGAATACTGATGGTTGAAATCCACATTAGACAAAAAATTAGAATTGAGCCATAGGAGTCCGAATAGTTTTTAATAGTACATTTAAAATCAAATGTGCATTTCTTCAAGGATCATCAGTGGTAAGAGTTGAATGACTTTAATATGAGTGATGCGGAAATTTTAGATCAATGCCAAGACCTAAAACAAGCAAAGGTTTGAGACTACTATAGAAATAAAGATGGATGATACCTTTATTAGGGGGTGATGCAATAAAGATGTATAGATGAAAAAGAAATCTCTTTTTCAATATTTGGACAAATGAGGGAAAAAGATCATAAAATATTTAAGAGAGCCTTCAAATGTAAAATTCCCTCTCATTATTATACCATTAAAATTACCCAAGTCGTAGAAAAAATAAATATATATTCTCTTGTATATAAATACGTGCGTATGACCTTTGGGGAGATGGATACTATGCAATCTATCTATAGGGTAGATTTTATTGTTAAATTTTAGAGTTTTGATGAAAACTTAGGAAACTTAGGGGTGCATCCAGAGGCAAAATGAACTCTTATCAGTTAAATAATTCAGCAATTAAATTCAAAACAAGCCCTTAATAATAACATGAAAAGTAAAGCCTCTCTTAATTAATCATTTATCAAGGATTGTTAGAAAAATCACTAATTTTTGCTATCGTGCAGGTTTTATTTTTAGGAGAATATGAGGCCTTTCAACCCTACTAGGATATTTTTGTAAATAAAATCTTGGTGTTGATTTAAGGAATATAAATTGGAGATCAGTTTTTATTCGAGTTTGATGGGTTCTTCACTATCGTTATTTAAATTTTGAAACGTTGTTAATGAATCCTAAAGAGATTTATATGGAAATAAATGATACGTTCAACTACAATGCAAGAAACATGTCTATTAGAGGAAGATTTCTAGTTTGGCCCAGATTCTGATTAAGCTATCTAAACAAAATGAAGGGATAAAGGTTTTTACTTTATTCATATTTCTCATTTCTAAATGTATGAATATTTTTGAAATACACAAAAAAAAGAAATGTTATTTTTCAAAAACCATTAACTGATCAAATCTGAAAATTTTTCATATTAGCACTGTTTGTTGAGCAAATTAGAATTGTCTTTATACCCTACTCAAGTTTTAATTAAGGGTTAATTCCAAAAAGAACCCCAAAAATGACTCCAAATGAAATATTTTAGTGTATTTTAGTGGAGTCCTATAATTCTAAGAACTTTAAATGTCCATAACAACGGAGAGAACATAAAAAGTTCAAATTCTGAAAATAATAAAGAACTTTCTTTAAAGGGCTTAGTATTTTCATTGTGGAGCAAACTGAATAAAAATTATGTAAAAACCTTCCTATGAAGTGTTAATTATGACAAATTACCATTGAACAAGAGAAACATGAGATATCATGTTTTTCACTAACAAAAGACGAAAGAAACTGCATGCATACCTCCGCTAGGTAATGTATGCCTTTTGGCATATCTAGAAAGAAATATGTGCGCCCTATTCATGAGATATTTCCGTGTAAATTCCAAAGGCACCAAGAGTTTATTCAAAAACATGTAAAATGTTGAGATTCAACCTACAAAATGTGACAATTTTTGCAGGAAAAAAAGGAAATTTTCAATAATGCCTTTTGAAGAATTAAATTTGAAGCTAGATTGTTTCTTTTATGACTCAAAGATTCGCGATAATACCCATAATTCTTAGCAGAACTCAAATTTTGGATGAGAATATGACCAACTCTTGAGCTGAACATAATTTTTTACCTCTAATTGAATACAATTTTTAATCGAATTATACCTAGGATTTTTTTATTCGCAAGCAGGAATAAAATTCGATTATTACACAGTTGACGAAATAATTAATTTTGACAGGATTTATTAGCTAAAATGATCTGATTAACTCTGACGTTTGGCCTACCAAAAGCAAGGTTAAAATGGACTTTTTTGATACCTACTAATTCTATTAAATGTAGTAATACCAATAAATGCCAGAAATATCAAAATTGGAGATTGTATATGTAACAGGGAATCGGGAAAATAATTTCAAGTTTTTAATCAGTATTATTTTTTCGGTGATAAATTAAATGTGGAAGTAATGTAGATGAACCAATATGATATTGTTAATATATGTTTAAAAAAGCAATCCAATTTTGGCATAAAAGAATTTCATCTTGTGGCAATTTCTTTAGTTCTAATAGTGATTCATGCGAATCCCTACTTTCACACGATTCCCTGTAACTTATCCAGTATAACTCGTTCTTTTAATAGTTGGTTCTGTTCAATGTTTAGAACTAGTTGGACTGGATAGAAGAGTAGTCTCCCTTCATTAAAAAAGAGTTGAAAGATGCGACTTGATCCCAAAATTTTAATCAAGATAAAAATTTAATCAATTGAGTCTATGGTTCCTTCAGAAATTATTCGATCCACTAAGCTTTAACGTCTGGTTAACACAGGCAAATATTTTCTCTATTTAATTCTGAAGAACATTACAATACAAGAAAAAGTCAAGGCCTCACAATTTTTCACGCAAACAGATTCAAAATTGACCTCAGCAACCTACCAAAAACTAACAATAAAATTCTACATAAATAAAATTGAATATAAGGTATTCAAGTATTCAAAAAACGCTATTAACACTAAACCATGATAATCTGAAAAATTATTTTTAAATCTAACAACATAGGATTTTTACAAATAAATCTCATCAAGGACCCATCTTGAAAGCTTAGGCAGATCGCGTTCAGGCGATTGCATATTTGAATTTTATATGTGTGATTACTCGATAAAACTTATCTTAATTTTTATCTATGGCCCTGGTACGTAGGTTTTCAAAAATAAAAGTTTTAAACAAAAATCAACTTTCTTTAAATTAGTATAGCCCTAGCTTAACGAATGATAGATATGAGATCTCTGCGTACTCCAGGAGATTAATAGATTTCCTATTGAATTGGAGATAGACGAAGTATTTTCTCAGACTTGGTTGATAATAATGAGTTGCTAAAATGATATGGGATAGAAATATTACTGTGGGACTTTTAGGGTTAAGTCAAATATTTTTTTTGGCAAAAATTTGGACACATTTCTAATTTTGGGAGAAAAAGAACGATCAAAAATTGTTTTTTTCATATCCCTATTAGACAAGGAAATAGTAGATGAGATCACCCCATTACTTTCATTTTTACTGCTTGAAAAAGAATGATCCGAGACCTTTTAATGATTGACGGGATTATCAACTCACCTTGGTTCTTCTTTTGACTCTTTGGTATGCACATATTATTGGAGAGTTCTGGGAACCTGGAACAGTTGACAATATCGGGCCAGCTAAATCCAAACTTGAGCATTTTAGGCAGACAATCCTCTTTGACGCTCTCACATAAACTCCTACACGGCAAGATCAGGTTATCTTCATGGCCCTCTATGCAAACTGGTGCATATAACGAACAAAGGAACTTGGTGATATCCAGATTACACTCGGTCTTTACCAGAGTTAACCAGACAGCAGATTGTGAGATGACCTCGTTAATTTCTTCATGTTGGAGATAATTCGGCAGAATCATTTTATCATAGCCAATATTGGCGCATAAAGACATGTTACTTGGAATTTTATGACATTCAAAAGACCCATGACCGTTCATCAGCTTGGACCAGTCATTTTTCGAAGGATCTCTAAGATCCTTACGCTTTTGTGTTGGAACAGTTGATGGAAGAGAATCAGTAACATCGTCTTCGACCAGACTGGAATCAATTTCGGGTTCCTCTTCAAACTGTAAGCCTTCAGCTGCCAATGAAGAAAGGGCAAACGTTTGACGCCAGGAAGGATTCAAAATCGACGTGGATATTTGAATATGAGCGACTAAGATTAATAGGAAGATGTTGATTAACATTGAGCAGGGTAAATGTTGAAAGAAATTCCTGTTGGGGAAACGTGTTTTATTCATTAATAAAATTAGTAGCGTGATTTTGATTGGACGACGATTTTGATTGGACAAGAAATATCTTTTGTATTTTTGACAGATTTTAACGTGCGTTTGACCTCATTTAATTTACTAAAACATGTGCGACATGTGTTATAGCTCAAGTGAGTTGAGGATGACTATTTACTAATAATAATAATGCCCCTATTCCATAAACTCATGCTCTTTTTAAGCCGAGACTTATTAGTCAGTTGTATTGTACAATTGGTGAAAGAAGCATTTCAAAAATAAGAGCTATGCCCTTTACTCTTGCATTTTTAACGCTTTTCTTATCTTAGCAAGAAAGAGTACTCATTATTTGACATTTCTGTTTTTAGATTTTCCTATTTAGCCTCTAATTACTTGTAAGTAACTGTATAAAATTTCATATAATGATTTAAATATTATTGTTACAATGTTAGGTTAGAGTCTAATCTCGAAAAATTTTATCTAAAACAAAGAAGAATGTAATTAAATATTCTTGGAATCAGAAATTTTCAATGATAAATCACCATTTTTGTATTAGATAAAAACAAAATAGTTACATAAATGAAAATCAGCAGAGGAATTTGAATATCAGCAGGAAAATAATTGAAATGAAATTAGAAAATGATATTTTCTGTGAAAAATTGCAACCATCTGAGTAACAAGTATAGATACAAGCACGATAGGTTCGATCATGATCTGGAAACGGCAAAAATTGACACTGATTTCCAAGATCAAAAGAACTGCAAAATCTTGTGACACCCATTACAGAGCCAAAGACACCTGTTGTTTTTATGCAAAATTTTGCATCTTGAACGTCACAAGGTCGAGAGATAATCGCATTAGTTTCAGACTGAACGAATTGCTGTAAGCATCCTGAATCGACCGTAGAATTACACTGATAACATTCAAAACCATTAACGTTTGCTATAGGAAAATAATTAAAAATTATTCAGGATAAAAGAAGATGAAGAACATACCAAATAAAATACAGAATATCACAACTTTTAAGAAAAATATATTATCCGTTAACATTACACATTTATATAGTTGCCAATATAAAAATAAATAACAAAAAATTTAAACAATCGATAGCAGAACCTAGAGATAATTCTTCATTGGTGAAAGTTCAAATTCAAAAGTTTTGTTTCAGAAATATTTACGTGATGGCTAATCCAATAGAATCATTCATTCGTTCATGTGAAAAGCCCACAAAAACTTTGAACGAGCTTTTTGCTGAAGATAAAGACAGATTCAAAAAGTATTCACACACTTTGTCCGTTGATAACTTGAACTTGCTCGTTGACTTTTCCAAAACTCATCTCGATGCTGCAACTCTTGATTCCTTACTTAATTTGGCTAAGAATTCAAATTTGGAAGATAAAATCAAAGCCGTGTTTCACGGAGAAAAGATTAATTTCACTGAAGATCGTGCTGTGCTTCACATTGCTTTGAGAAATCGTTCAAATGATCCTATCCTTGTCGACGGCAAAGATGTAATGCCCGATGTTAATCGTGTTCTGGAGCAAATGAAAAAATTTTCAAAACTAATTCGTGATGGAGAATGGAAAGGCTATACTAACAAGAGAATCACAGATGTTGTTAATATTGGGATAGGTGGCTCAGATTTAGGTCCGGTCATGGTCACGGAAGCTCTTAAACCATATGCTGGACCAGTTAATGTCCACTTTGTTTCAAATATCGATGGATCTCACATTTATGAGACGCTGAAAAATCTAAATCCGGAAACAACACTTTTCATAATTGCTTCGAAAACTTTTACAACCATTGAGACGATGACCAACTCGAATTATGCCAAGAATTGGTTCCTAGCTAAGGCTAAAGAAGTAAACTAAATATTTTTCTTGTAACTCTTTAATTCAAGGATAATCTTATTGCTAAACATTTTGTCGCCTTATCCACTAACACAGCCAAGGTTACCGAATTTGGAATTGCCAAGGAAAATATGTTTGAATTTTGGGATGTAAGTATAATTTATAATGATAAGAAAGGATTAAGTACAACTTAATAAACATTTTTTGTCTTTTAAACAATTCTAGTGGGTTGGAGGAAGATATTCTCTCTGGTCAGCTATCGGTCTATCTATTGCAATTCACATTGGATTTGAAAACTTTGAAGAGCTACTAACTGGGGCTCATTTCATGGACAATCATTTCTCAAAGACACCCCTGGAGAAAAATGTAAGTTGAATATCAAGGTCAATGCTTCTTGTTTGGTTCTTGATGAAATGATTATTAATAAATGATTAATTAAAAGCAATTTTCGAAAAGAAACATTTCATACTCCATGAGAGTGGAAAATTTAAGCCGCTTTTCTTTTTCTAACCTAGCTTTGGGTATTCAGCAATGGAAAATCTGTATTGCCACGAGATGAGGCTTCTCTTAAGCGGAAACAGACCTCTAGAGTCTAGACCCAGAATATAGTTTTTCTGATTCTTTTGAGTATTTTAGGAATTTTTTCTTTGATAACTTTTCTGCTGATCACCCCTCACTATAGAAATATTGCTAATTTTGGGCAGTTATTCTTTGATAAAATGATTAGATGTCATGCTAATATAGCATTACTTATTAGTAGAGCCAAATAGCGGCATCTGTAAAAAAATTGGCCGAAATAAATGTATTTTGGAAATTCGTTTATTCTAACAACTACTGTCATAGACTCAATTCATTATGAGACTTGTTTTTCTTGACTATTCAGAGTTATTTGTGAATTGGAAAATCTTCATAATAATAATTTGTTCTGGAAATAATCTTCGTCCTAGATTTGATGCTGAAGCTAAAAATACGATATTCCTAGATTATTTCTTATCAATCTCGAGAATAATCGGAAGATCATGATCAATTTAGGAAGAAAAATTGTTGTTTTTCGATCGAGATCAGATCTCAGAGTATGGATGCAAAAAAGGGTTGAAATTTTAAAAATATTTTCACAAAAAGTTTATTTGATGAGTTAGTAAGTTCAAAACTGAAAAATTTGAAATTTGATCCTAACTCATGTGATCGAACCAGAAAATCGGATCAGATCAAGGAAAAAATGGGTAACAGTTCAAAAGAAGTTCAGCGAAAATTTTCATTTTAGGGGGTATGACTGCGATGACCAATCAGAGTTAAATAAATCATTTTTACGTACGTGTTAAACCCTAGTATAACTAAAGAGGGGAATGGTAGATTATCAGAATATACCTAAATTACACCGAATTCTCCATGTTCACCTGTATGCCAATACTTCCAAAGAGGTTCAGTAAAAGTTTTTGTTTTACTTAATTAGATTACAATTCAGTTTCAAAATTACTTTTCTTAAATTCCAACTATGTAATTGGTTCTTATTTCAATTTTTTATTGGAACTCAATTTATTCTACTTCTAGGAAAATCTCAATCCTTTTATCCTTAATATTCAAGTTGAAAGTTTGATTTATTTAATTCATTGAAAAATCGATTTTAACGGTGAAAAAATGTTTCATTTCAATAATTTTGAAAGAAATCAGGGTTAAGAAAACTACTCAACAAAAATGAGTTTTCTTTTGCAGTTGGTGTCTAAAATTACATATTAAAATACAAGAAGAAGAACAAGAGAAATGATTTTGTGAAAAGCAATTTGAATTTTCACAAAGATCAAGATCAAAATAAATCCATTGAGTTAAACAAAAAAATTCATCTTCATTAATAGAGCTAATTCTCAAATATATTAATATTTCAAGTTTAAACTTAAACAAAATTCTATTCATCTGTAGATTCCTGTCCTAATGGCTCTGGTTGGTGTCATGTACATCAACTTATTCAATGCAGAGACACAGGCCATATTACCTTATGATCAGTATATGCACAGATTTGCAGCCTACTTCCAACAAGGTGACATGGAAAGCAATGGAAAGTCTGTTACAATCGATGGAAAAACTGTTGATTATTCAACTGGACCTGTAATCATTTTTCATCTTTTTTTAATACCTATTTAATCAATAATCTTAAGGTTTTGAGAGAACTAAGATTATTAGAGCACCAATAAAGGGACAACATTTTCGATGAAAAGTAACACTAAAAGTGTAAAAGGTAGCCATAAGTAGCAAACCCTTAAATTTCGAAGAGTCAAGAAAATTTCAATACAAATTTAGAATAGAATCCTACTCATGTTGTCAACTTTTACCATCTGAAAAATATCGAGTTGACGCCAAAAACCCATTTGTTCGAACTTTGATTTGACAATTTTTATTGATTTGAAAGTAGGAAGGTGATCGAAAGAGTTTTTCAGGATCGAAATTAGACAAGAAATTCAATAATGCAAAATCTGTTCTAGTTTATAGCCTCTTTATCGTTTGGGTGCTGAATTTGGACTTTTTCATCATTTTCACCACTTGAAAATCAATGAAATTTCGATAATTCAAAATCACTCGAAAATGGTGGAAATTTGACGGTGATATTCAGATTTCCTGTTCAATTATGATCCTGAAAAACTTCTTTTGACCACCAACTTTCAAATCAATAAAAAAATTTCAGTTGAAAGTTCAAAAAATTGGCTTTTGACGCCATCTCAATATATGATCATATTTTTCATAAAAATAATTTTTCTTCTTCAAATGGTAAAAGGAATTCTTAAATTTTTAAATATTCGAATTCTTGATGGAAAATTCGAAATTTTTGTCTAAATCATAGATTCCCAACTTCTTATCAACCAACTTTATATGGATATAGGTACAACGTACACGGCTTATTACCCAAGGAAATCTTTTTTAATATATGCAGAAGTCGGAGAACGACTGAGAATTATTTGTAAAATTCTGTATTATTGATTTAAAAGTGTTTGACAATTTTTTATGAATGAATTTAACAGGTTCAAAACCCCAGTGGATCACCATAAAAATAGCAAACACTAAACTTATATAAAAAAGGACATACTATTATAGGGGCATACAGTGTCAAATTCGGTGCTTTACTAATCAGTAGATTAATCTTTAAACTAAAAATCAGTAATTTTTTCAAATGGCTTAACTATTCAAGGTTTTTATGCTCATTTTGATCGAATTAGCTAAAGTTGAATGTTTATCCTCACAATAAAGCTCTGAGTATAGAATAAATTTTGAACTTGAATTTGCTCAATCTGATTAAGAAGCCATCTTGAGAAAGTAAACGCCGAGTAGTAGACAAATTCTTTTCCCAACCTCAGAATGGTAAATTAAATTTATGAGTCTGTATTTTCCAGATTGTATGGGGTGAACCAGGTACAAATGGCCAACATGCTTTCTATCAATTAATTCATCAGGGTACAAGAATCATTCCTTGTGATTTCCTAGCACCAGCTGTCACCCATAATCCAATTGATTCAAACAACTTTCATAATGTAAGTTTTGTTCTTCTCAGTGTGTTTATCCGAAAACAAACTGAGCGAATTATATTTTAACTAGTCTTATTTGTGTCAGTGAATTTCTTGTAGAAAAATAATCCAAATTTGATCTCATAATTACCAGATTATTAGAAGCTGATTTCCCAAAACTGAATTTTAAAGTTGGTAGTTCTTACATTCATACATTGAAAATATAATAAAAGTATTAATAACTTTAATTGAACAGGTTCATATTCCACATGCAAATGATTTGATCTTTGAGAATCAATCAAAATCTTAGTTCATGATCCATGAATAGAGAATGAGAGTTTAAATACTCAATTTTGATTGGTTGTTGAGAATCTCGATATCTATTGGTTAGATGTATTAAAAACATAATTCCACCATAATTTCATTATTTGTTAATTTATTTTCAAACTTAATTTGCCAAATCTAGATTTTATTGTCAAATTTCCTCGCTCAAACAGAAGCGTTAATGGTCGGTAAAAGTACTGATGTTGTCAAAGATGAATTGATCAAAGCCTCTGTAAATGAACCAAAATTAAGTCTTTTAGCTAATCACAAGACTTTTACTGGAAATCGGCCATCAACATCAATAGTCTACACAAAGTTGACACCGAAAATGCTCGGATGTCTTATTGCGATGTATGAGCATAAAATATTTGTTCAAGGTGTTTTATGGAAAATCAACTCTTACGATCAGTGGGGGTGAGTGTGTAACTTGTTTTGAAGAAAATAAGCTTGAAAAGGATGAAAATATGTGGTTTGTATGCCTCCTGATGTCGAAACCAAAAATAAATAGAAAAACTAAAGCTAATATAAGATGAATACTAGTAGATTTTTCATAAGAGACTATAGCATCCCTTCAGCGGTTCTAGATAAGGCTGATGGTTAGCTTTAAATAGGTTTCTTGATATCAACATACTGAGGCATCATTGAATATTAAATTATTTACTTTTTGTAGCTCGCTTTCTTTCTATTTATTAAATTCTAATGTAAAATTTAACGCTGATCATAAATCTGGTATCTAAAAAAATTGGCAGTCTGTGAGTTAAGAATCTTAACTTAAGATAATGAGTAAAAACTGAATTTTCGAAATTTCGAAAAACACCTCTTAAACTCTTGCTATTTAATAAAAGATTAAAAACATTAGAGTAATAAATTTTATACCATCTGAAAGTAGAATGAATTTTGAACGTATTGGTTGTAGTTTTACTTTTGCCCAAAAAGATAAGATTGTTAAGATAGATGAGCGTTTATCCTGTTCTTTAATTAAAGCTAGTTGACATGAAGATGAGAATTTACTATTTTCACAAAAAACTCAACTTTTGAGCTCAAAATTTCTATCGATTTCTATGATTCGAAGCAGTTAAGTACTGATATTTGGGATCAACATTGAACATTGAAGAATTCGAATTTGGCCATAGAGATAGCGAAGATCTTACTGTTTCCGAGAAAAAGTTTAACTTCCAGATTTTGGATAATTTGCCTTCGAAATAATCGAAAAATTCAAATGGTCCGATTTCCCACAGTAATGACGAACTTCAGTGAACTTCTACAGGTGAATTCGAATTCTTCGTTCAATGTTGAACCCAAATATCATCACTTGACTGCTTCGAATAATCGAAATCTATAGAAATTTTGGGTTCAAAAGTTAAAAAGTGGCAATTTGGTGCATTTTCAAAATTCGAAAAACGGCCTAATTTTCGTCAGATTGAATTTTTTCAGGAATTTTTTCGAATATCCACATCTTATTAGCTCATTCCGTTTTAGAATTCAAAAAATAATTTTTTTCTGCGAGTCCGGATAAAAATATCGAGTTTTTTGTAAAAATAGTAAATTCTCATCTTCATGTCAATTAGGTTTAGCTTAGTTGATGAATGAAATTTTTAATACTCTCTCTTCAATTTTCTAGAGTTGAATTGGGAAAAGTCTTGGCCAAGAAGATTCAGCCAGAACTCGAATCTAACGAAGTAATAACATCACATGATCCTTCAACAAATGGCCTGATTCAATTCATTAAAGAAAATCGCAAGTAAAAATGATTAACCTCAAATGAGAGGAAAATTTATTAGATGTCTAGTTCATGAGTTACAAAATTATGGATAAATAAATGTATTGTGATAAAAAATAATTTTAGTATTTAGTTTAATTTTATTAAGGTTAGACTTTCAATGCTCATGGGCCTACCCTACGATTCCCTGCTACGATATACTGATGTACATTGTGCAAGATGTGTGACTTCTCCGCATACAATAAGAGATATTAAAGACTTGAGCACTTGTCCCTAGTCACCAAAAGCCTAATATATAAAGCCTAACTTGAATTAAGTGACTCATCCAAAATAGTTGATCAAGTGTGGTAAAGGCCATATAAGTAAACATTTACTAAAGGTGTTAGCCAACTTTTATTGGCTTTCCCAAATTTTTATCTTTGATTGGTTCATTCCTGTTTACGGGACTAATCGTTTGTTTAACATGAAACAATAATTATTTTTAATTTGGTAATTAATTTTTGGAAATATGTAAGAAAGAAATATATTTAAAACCATATACGTATTTCTTAAAGCATCATCAGTGGCATTGCTTTAAAAATGATAAAAGTTAAAAGATTCATTCAAGATAATAATTATTATAATTATAATTTACAAATAATGAAAGAAATAGTAAAAGCTGAATAAAATTAGAATGTAATATGTAAGCTGAAAAAACACCAAAACTCTCCAATAAATAGCAACAATGGAGAGAAAAGTGAAAAAGCTCACATAGGCCAGGGTAATATGAGAGAATATGTATGGTTCTTTTGAACACGCAGATCTGGTTTAATAGTATTAATAAAGAATTTCTCTTTAGTATGTTTCTTAGCTATAAAATTTCTAGTTTTATCGGATAACGAAATGATATTTCTATCAAATAATCCCTTAGCTATTTTATACATGGAACGTTCCATGGATTCCATTGACTTATAATACGAAGATCTATCCTTTCCTGTATTAACGAATTTACTTTCATCTGAAAGAAAATCAAACCCTGCCTTATAATAATACTCCTCATACATTATCACTATACCCTTTCCCTTATCAGGCTTAAATAAAAAGATGTTCTCATTAGACTTGAGTTCTTTAAGTGCTACAAAATGCTCTTTAGTAAGTAAACTAGATCTCAGAGGTTTGCGATAAAAACTTCGGTAAATAGATAAAAGATCAAGTTTAAACTTCTCTGTGTTTGAATCATCTTTACGGTTCTGCGTGAGCCCATATCAAACAGGAGAAACATGCTGCTTCAGTTTCGAATTTTTCCATTTTATATAAAAACCCTGGAGATGACAGCATAGATGTATGGGTCAAAGAGAAATTCTTTATTAATCTATACAAACCCAATCTATGTGTTCAAAAAAACTATTCTTATAATCTTCAACTACCTTGGCCTATGTGAGCTTTTTCACTTTTCTCTCCACTGTCGCTATTTATTGGAGAGTTTTGGTGTTTTTTCAGCTTACATATTATTCTAATTTTATTCATCTTTTACTATTTCTTTCATTATTTGTAAATTATTATCTTGAATGAATCTTTTAACTTTTATCATTTTTAAAGCAATGCCACTGATGATGCTTTAAGAAATACGTATATGGTTTTAAATATATTTCTTTCTTACATATTTCCGAATTATGAATTTAAGTGGATACTCGGACGTTTTTGAAAAACAACGTGAATTACTCATTCATAATTGATTTTTCGTTAAATTAATTATGAAAAAAATCTTTTCCAATGTACTGATGATTACCAATTTCAACTCAAGTTTTAATAAATTCTAATATAAAAACTAATTTTAAATCAATTTTTGCTATATGAATTTATCTCTTTCATGGGCTCATGTTTAATGATTTCCTTGCTTAAGAAGTATGACTAAATTGAAGACAGCTTGCATAATTCAATTTTACTGAAGTTTATTAATTGAAGTTTTGAAATTTCTCAGAATGATAAAAAACCAATTTTTTCTGCGAAATTGAAGATTATTATATCTGAATATAATTAGATGCGGGGACTCGCCTGCCAGGCCTGGTTTGACTCTTAACGCCAGAAAAGCAAGGCGCAAGTAGTCGCAAATTTCTCTGACTAAACTAAATTACCGTTGGCGCTGTGGGCCAGGCTGCCCTCGGCGCTGGCGGCGTCTGAGCTTGTGCGCACGACAGCCATCCTGCAGAGCAGGACCTTGTCAGCCATTTCTCGAGAGGCAAGAGTGCACTCACCTTTGCATCTGCAGAGATTACATCTTTCTGCGCAGTTGGCTTGCTTTGGATTTTGCGCTGTGTACTAT
>SSNU01000352.1:0-58960 GCA_012064415.1 Gyrodactylus bullatarudis
TTCAATATCTCCCAAACTGAACCCAACTTTTAAATTCTGAGACCAGATTTGGAATCAGCGTGAAATTTTGGATCAAAAACATATGGATCATACCCTATTACTTTTTTGGAAATTTTTTTTTGACACACAGTGTTATTACTCCGACTTCATTTTCATTTTGTTTCTGAGTTGAATTAGCAATAGGAAAATCTTTAAGTAGCTTTGCCGCTCTTACAAGCTTACTTTTGTTTGTAAATCGACTTTTACCTGTAAGTCCTGGCTTGGTTGCAAGAATCTTCTGTTTACATAAGACTGGATTCAATTTCTTAATGAAGTGGGCCTCAGTTTTGTCCAAGGAATCTACTTTCATATTGCGCGGGTCACTAGGGTTTACTTGAAACAGGATGCTGAAGTTGGTCACATCAGCCATGTGATTTGTATCACGAAGGTATCGATAATTTAACGATGCCAGTCAGCTTTCTTGTCTAATCTTGATCCTGAAAAACCTCTTTTGATCAACATCCAACTTTCAAATCAATAAAAATTTTCGGTTCGATTTTTGCGTCAAATGGGAATTTGAAAATTGGCCATATTTTTAATAAGAATAATTTTTTTTCAGAATTTTCTTAACAATAATTTTTAATTCTTCTAACCATGTCGAAAGCTCTAACACCAAATTCCACTAGAATATATTATCTTTCGAATCTTGGCCCAAAGAATCTGGAACGGGAGATTTATATTGTAATAAGAAACCATTTTTTGTATTGCAATCATTTCTTAATTTATTTATATTGACTCATATCTTATGAGTCATAAGTAGTAGGAAAATTTTAAAAGTCATATACATTTGACATTTCTTATCCATTTAACTGTTACAAGATCCTTATCACGCCCAGGAAACCGGTTATTAACCTCTTTGATGGCCTTTTCAGTTTGTGTTTTTCCATTGGCAGTAAGATATTGCTCGAGGAACTCAATTTTTCTTTGTTGGATAGTTGTCGAATCACCTTTGATCTTAGCATATCGGATTTGTGCTTTTGTGACCCTTAGTCGATCCATAATTTCGTTATCAGAAATCTCTTCCTGCAGAAGTTAAATGATTGCTTTTCTTAGGTCAACTTTGGAACCAGCCATTAGAGAAGAGTAACGAATAATGACGACTAAAGACTATCTCTCGATCGCATTAATTATGCAACCAATAGAATCAAAGCAAATTTTGCCTCAAAGGTGCGAAAAAGAATAAAATTTGGAACAGATTTATTGAACTCAATTTTTACTCTAAGAATATGGTGCGAAATTTCATAGGTATGATAGCAGAGATTCGAAACTGCTTTCGACATTCTAGAGGCTTGATAAATTTTCAATAAATCTGTGAAATCAGTTAACAGATTGAATAATATTTTTGTTTGTTTTGGGGGTAAAGATTGACAAGCCTATTTTTGATGCAGAGAAAAATAAAAATTGAGTAAAATCATCGAAAATTTGCTTGACTTTGAGTTTAAATATTATTGTTATGTGGGCTCTTGGATAGTTAGTTTATGGTACAGATGGAATGAGAAAAATAAGATCTATCGATTAGTACTTGTTTTAATCACATTAAAAATTTAACGAACCTTTTGGTTCATATTTCTACTCATAAGTAATGAGGTAATGGTATAATTTATTTTGAGAGTAGAAAAATAGGTGATGAAAATTGACCGGCACATCGGAATACTGACTGTAATATGATTCAAAAAATCGAGCTTTAAATTAGTGGTGAAAAATAATTAATACAGTAAAGATGTTCTATTCGGGAAAAAAATATTTCAGAGTACAAAGAAAAGGGTTTACTCACGTCGTAAAATGATTCAACTCGAGCTAAACAAAAATTAATTTTTCCATTTATGAATCCTTTTATTGAATGAAATTCAAGAAAAAATAATAATACAGCAACATTTCCCAATATGAAACATACAAGTGTATTCAATTCTTTGGAAATTTGAGCTGGACTCAATTCCTTTCTCTTCAAGAATCGAAATGGTATCCTGTTGGGTCCTTCCCTTTCCACCTCCAATGTAGCTAAAGGATTATCGAGAAAAGTCGGATGTAAGAAAAAGAGAACCAACATTTCGATTGTAGTGAAAGACCTCGTCTGAGGGGGGTCGAATAAATCAAAGAATCTTGATGCTATCGAGCCAATTGGCCACATGAGAATCTTTAATTGTAATATTTTATAAACCTATTTATATCACCTTATAAAGAGATAGATAAACTTAAATGCGTAACTAGTAGTTACTAACTACAGTTTATTGAATTTCATAAAGCTGATTCAAATGGAGTTGGGAATTTATCTATTTTTTATCAAGAAATCGAATATGATTTTTAAGTATCCAGATCATGATGCCGACTTTTACCATTTGAAGAAAAAAAGAAATTATTTAATTAATTATTAATATGGTCATTTTTCGAATTTTGATTTGACACAGAATTCCTATTTTTTGAGCTGAAAATTTTTGCCGGACATCTTCAAAAATATTTTGTAACGATGAAGGAACCCTCTACAGGAATTTGAGGTCAAGTGAATTTTTAGTGAAAAATCTCATATTCCACCGTCAGCCTATTACACCGGCTTGATATTTAATGTAAAAATAAATAAAATGTACAAGTTTCTCTGATTGGTCGGAATTTCATTGGGTTTTGGAGTGAAAATTTTTCACCGAGGCTAATTAATTAATAAAATCAAATCTTCTTTTCGCAAACTAGTATAACGATAATTGGCCACTGAATCGTTTCCGTTTCTTCTGTCTTAGCGACAATTTTTGATTCCTCTCGATTCATTCTAGTTACAGGTTGAGAGTTGATTTGATTACCGTTAGCTTCTCTTCTTTTGTGCTTGAACTCATTATCGTTTGGGAATTGGATTTCGATTTCTTGATCACTTTCACTACTTGAAATCAGCAGAATATCGATAATTCGAAATCCCTTGAAAGTGATGGATCTATCAAAAATATAATGGCGATATTCAGCTTTCTTGTTTAGTTGAGATCTTGAAAAACTTCTTCTGACCACTCTGTTACCTTCAAATCAATACCAAGTTCAAAAAATGGGAATTTGGCTTCAAAAGGTAAAGTTGGGTGGAAAAAATCTTTGTAAAAATCATTTCAACCTACTCTAGTTTTTGAAGAATTTTCTTATTGATGAAAGAAGGAGCTACTTGTTGAATTTCACACAGAGTAGCACTTGTTAGTGAAGTAATAAACTGATCAATCACATTAAAGAATAAGAGATTGAAAACGTAGGACAAGATCAAGCAGATTAATTTAGATGGTAGCATAAAAAAACACTTAAGCTGCTCGGGAAATCAAAAACTATTCATTTTTCAACAGAATTGAAGAAAGAAATATAAGGGATTAAATTTAAGATTGATAAATTTTGAGATCTAATGATCCATTATTAAAAATTTTCAAGACCGTGAAAATTGGTAGGAAAATCGATCTGGGGACAAAGACAATACAAAAGGTTTTATTGAGAGAAATCAAAAGTTGTGTAAAAATTTTACAGTAAAATAATGACTAGACAATAGGGTAGGGTGAAACTTTAAACCTAACTTTTCTGATAGAATTACCAATCTAGTTTCAAAAATCCAGGATTTTTTAAATCACTGCTCAATTCTCCAAACACTAAAATCACTAAAAACACTATTGTGAGAAAAATCGGTAATGAGTCATTACTAATGACATAATAGAGAATTTTTTTCATATGCAGAACATGATCTGATTACTAAATTTTATCAGAAGAGTTAGTAATCTCGTGATAAATACTTTTCGAATTTCACTGTGAAATGAGTTGTTGAAATTAAGATTTAATTTATACGAGAAAAATATTATTTTATTCCGATATTTGGCCTTGGAAATATCTAGACAAATTCAAGAATAAAATTTATTATACAGCAGTTTAAAATCATTTGGGCCTATGACAACACGATAAGATTAAGAGGGTTAAGAATATTCCTACAAGTCAGGAAGTCGAGAGTCTTCAATTGAGCTAGTGGATGGATACCAAACTTTGAAGTTGAAATCAAATGTTATTTGTTTAGCGACCTCCTCGTCACATTCAGGCTTATTATCGCGATTAAGGTCATCTTCGTTAGTTTCATTGGACACTGAGATAATATCTCCAAAAGTCTTGAGATCTGCAAAAAGAATTCTAGAATTTTCATTCTCCTCTTCTTGGTTGAACTTGAAAATTGAATTTGGATCACAAATACAGACGAGATCAGGCCCGGGAAATAGTGATAATGCAGAATCATAGTTCCAGTGAACAACTGAAATCTCCATGGGAAGGGGTAACAGGTGTTGTTGAGATGTGATACACTGGATTAAAGCATCTCCGTACACTTCACTTTCGCTACGATCCTAAAAGCAGAACATTCGTTTAGATGTCAGCATCTTACACAAAACCTAGTAAATATGAAAAATTGAAAAATTTTCTAGAATTTCGATTTCTTGATCATTTTTAATGCTTGACAATTTTAGATTTATCAAGATCCTTCAAAAACAGTAGGGCGCAAAAAAATTTAATATTAATATTGAGAGATGAAGTTTCTAGATAAATTCAAATCTGAATAACATCCTTCAGAAATAGTACATCTTTAAAAAGAAATTAAAAACGTTTTCTATCTTCGAATAATAGTTTTTTAATTACAAAATTCAAATTTATTCTATTAATGCCAAGGTAATTTCATGATTAACTTTCGGAAAATTTCTGATTCTGTAAAAAACTTTTGATCCTGTACAATAAATTTCAAATGATTCTAAATTACAGAATTTTTTAAAGAAATGTGAAATTTTGAAAATCTGTAAACAGAAAAACTTCTTCTATACCTAAAGTATCGTTTTACATGGTTTCATAATAATTAATCTTATAGAAAATGGTTAAAATTCAATTAGTTATTAGATTCCAACGATTTAAATCAATGATTCAATGAATCATCCAAAATGTGAGCATACATATAAACAAATTATCTACAATCAAAAATATTTGCATTTCTGTTTAATATTATTAATTTCTGAAAAATTTATTAAACATTGGAAAATAACTGACACTACTAAAATATCTGACAATAGTGACAAATATAGAAAGTCAGTTATTGTAAAATTAAACAAATTCTAAATGAAATTTTGAATCTTTGCGTGTTTGAATCAATAAATATTCCAAATTTTTGATCAAGTCCAGATGAAGAAAACTCTCCCACAAGTGATTAAGGTGACTGTATAATATTCGATATTCTTTGAAGATTTCAATAAAGTCTTAGATTTACAGACGAATTGGTGGAGGCAATGACAGAAACTTCAAATCCTTTCTCAAAACGTGGTGAAGAGTTATTTTATCCGATAACAGCCTCACATACTCATGCCCCAGCTGTTTTTAGTCTGTCTTGATGCAACTAATACTTTATAGATTGAAGAGGGAAGCTTTTTATGATTCTTATTCAATGTATTTTGCCTAAATAGTCATTTCACTTTTTACCAGCTTGTGCTTTTTCATTGTAAACTTAAGTTATTCAAATTATAATTGAGTATTAAGCAACCAGATATACCAAAAATAGCTGATACATATAATAGTTATTAGTAAGGCCTCAAAAATGCATATAAAGCATATTTTAAATTCGAGGTATACTTTTCACTCTGTGATATTTAAAACTGTGGTGGGAGTAAGGGTTAAATAGTTGTTAGTGCATATATGCGTCATATATTTTGTTTGGTGTCATATATTAAAAGAGCATATTTAATAGGGCATATTTCCCTTTTCTATGTGTATTTTATTTAATTGACCAATCAGGATCGTTCTTACTAAGAAAATGACGTGAAACTTCATGATAGTCAGATTTCCCATGCCACCAAATGTTTTTCAATACATCTTAAAGTTAAAATTTTGAAAATTATAGATATTTTGATTGAATATTTTATTCGGAGAAAATTCATTTTTGGAAAATAACTAACAAGTAGTATTAATTACTAGAAAATTCGATAGTGAAAATCGTTCTCACAAAAATAGCTTACAAGTAGTATCAGTTTTTATAAAGAAAATCGATAAAGCATATTTTATGCGCATATAAATGAATTTTTAGGTCATATTTCTTGAGGTCCTAGTTATTAGTCTTAAATAAATAGGACTACAAATTACATTTTATAGCTAGTGTTGAATTGCAATGAAATTATATCCCAATGAACCAAAACATAATTCTACTCAGAATTCGGATTTCTTATACGACTCATTAGAGTTGCAGGATTGAAATAATCTTTAAATAATGCTACGATAAATATTTTGACTCATGATTCATCACAGTTTAATAAACAACAGTTTAAATTGCTCTAAATGATCATTTATATTTGAGACAATTATAAGGCTAGCATCTAAGGACAAGTTATCATAGAGGAAAACCTGATTTTTTCAACTAGCATTTAATTTTCTCCCCTAATTAGAAATAAAACTTTGTTATTTACATGAACTTACATTAAATAAATTTTCCTCGGGATTATTGACTGAATGTTTAAAGAAAAGTCGAGAGTATTCAGCAGTGAAAAAGACAGCGGTCTTGTTGAATATTCTCATTCTCAAAGGATTTGTACCGAGATGTATCCATTTACGAGTTTTTGACTTTTCATAGGTCTGAGCGATTTCTGGGTCAAACAAATTTTCTGGATTGGCCAACTAGAAAAATAATGAATTGTTAAGGACTTCTTTTATAGGAATTATTTTAGATGAAAAATGTTTTCCAATGAAAATACTCAAGTATACTTTTGGCCAAAGTTGAGCTGTTATCTTGATCAGAACCGAAAAAGTGGCTGACCAATCAGATGCCTTCAATTTTGCCGTTTTAACACGTAAGCTTGCTTCTCATAGGCTCAATTATTGTGTGTATTTCATAATCGTTCTTTAAAGATAAAAAGCTTTTTTATTGGACAATATCAAATTGATTCCTATTTGTTTAGTATTTAAAATATAGTTTATCTAAATATCGATATGGTTTTTCAGGTTTCTTAATAAATTTTCCAACAAAAATATTTCTTCTTCAACTTTAGAAAACACTGGGTAGTGAGTTTGGATCAGCTAGTTTATTTAAAATAAAAATAACTTACATCTTGATGATATTCTTGTGGGATGCATTCAGGATTTAGGGGAGCATAGGGTAGAATTCTATTTGGTGACAATATTGGATCATTCTGGCCAGGGATCAATATGAGATGAGGTCTAACCTTGGCCACCGGAAAGGCATTACAAAAGATTGACAACAAATTCTTCATGTAGCCTCTGAGAAGTTTTATCTAAACTCGAAAAAGATATGGACTTTTAAATTTTAGAATATTTAAAAGAAATTCATTTCTATTACAAATCAGTTTTAGCAAGCCATAGGAAGTAAAATTGAATATTTTGAATAGAGTGAATATTTCACTGTGTACACTAAAATTTTCTACTGGCGTGATCATGCATGCGAAAATCGTTTTTAATTTAACCCTTGTCCGATAATTTAAAAAGAAAAACAACATCAGAAAGAATATGCAAATTCACACCTGGGTTGACAGTGTATTCAAAAAAGGTGGTTGAAATTTCATTCATTCTGAAATACTTGAGGATATCACCAAACATACAAATGAGTATGCTCTATTTATAAATAAAAACTTCAAATTACTAACTGTTACAGAACTACAAAGATGGATTGAAATCTGTTTATACTTTAGAGTTGCCAAACAGAAATCCATGGAATTATCAGAACTCTGGACAGGATATTTTGCTCACCCTACTGTGAAAGAAGCAATGAGTTACGATCCCTTTTCTTTAATCAAAAATTATATTCGATTCGACAATAAACTTAGTAGAGCAACTCAACGAGATAAACTGCGACCTATCAGATGTATTTTTGATAAGTTTATAGCAAACTGTTCAAAAGCATACGTCCCCTCTGATCAGATAACAATTGATGAACAGCTTGTAGGAATCCTACAATGTAGGATTCAAAGGTAAATACCCATTTAGAATGTATATCCCATCGAAACCAGACAGATATGGGATAAAGATACGGTTTATTAGTGATGCAAAGAATTCCTATCTACTCAATGCACAAATTTACATCGGCAAGGAGAACAATAAAGTAGATAAAAATCAGGGTGATCGTGTAGTAAAAGGACTCTCCTGTCCAATTTTGAAATCTGGAAGAACTATCATTGCTGATAACTTTTTATCGAGCATGGATATTGTTACGTACCTAAAAAATGTACATTTGGTTGTAAATATATCTTCTTACGTATTTCTAAATTGTATTTAACTGGATTTTCGGACATTTTTAAACATTAACGTGAATCATTAATTCTTAGTATTCTCAAGATTAAAATTTTCTACTGGGACTTTAAGTTTGAAAAAAATTCTTATTTAGAATAGAATTATGTTAAGATGGCTAGAAATTTCTTATCGCCCCATCTAAATGTTGAGAAAGAATACGAAAAATTGAGAAAATTTGGAAAAACAAAACAAACTTGTCTAGTATTGAAGTTGGAACAGGATTTTGTCTTGGTAGAGATAAATTCACCATACATGACAAAGGCAGTGGGATTCGTTGCAGCAAAACCATTGAATAACTGGATTAGACGAGACATTGTCTGATTACCATTCAATGTGACCTTGCCCAAAAGTATTAGCATTGAGTCAGATCCGACCTATTGCATAGTTGAAAAACAAAAGAAAAACATTTCAAAACTCTCAAAGATTACCTGAGATGTTGTCATGACTTTGTGTAAAGTTTCCAATTGATTGAGTGTGTTTATATTGCAGAGGGGGTCTGGTAGGGATATTTGTCTATTTGCTGTAGTTTCAAGCTTCGAGGAGATATTACTATATGGAGTAAGGAATAGGGAAGGTAGACCAATTCCAGAAACATAAAGTGTCTTGTCGGTGACTGTCCCTTCTACGAGGAAAAAGCAACCTTCCGGACATAAAACCTAGATGAAAAGAAATGTTATAAATTCGTTCATTTGTAGAATTAAATTTGTATTCTTTAGATGAGAGAACTTACAGAATGACTTGAGGCATTTTCCAAATTCAAATCAATGGAACCACTGGGGTCTTCAAGAATGAACCGAGATGCTCCAACCTTGGCGAGCATTCCGAATACAACGAATTCCTTCGTAGAAGAACTGACATGTTGCAAAGATTCAATGGATGATAGAGAATAACCAGTAGAGGCTTTGAAAATGTTACTCTGCATTAGAGACTGATAGACGATATCATAACGATTCTTGTAAAGGTTAGCCTTTTGTAATGATTCCTCGGGTAATATATGAGACTTATTATCCTCAAATATGAATTTTTTACATTCATGATTAAATTTAATTTTTGGACACTGGGATAAAGTAAAAAATCAAGTTACCTGGAATGCTGAAACTGTCTTTAGCACCTCTGATTCATAATTAGACTCTGTCTTGCAGGCCTTTATGGCTTCTTCGCATTGACCAAGAGTTATTCTTGGGTTTTCTAAATTCAGATTGATCAAACTGTCAATAATACGCACGATTATCTTAGATTGCTTGGCTGGTTCAATTCGAGTAAGCAAGTTTTGAAGATAATCCAAAGCCTTTGGCTCTAAAGTTAGTCCACTGAGCTTAAAATTCTTCTGAATTTGATTTCTTTGCATATTTAGAGATTTTGATAAAAATATAGATCTTTTCAATAATCAATACAATCATCAACCAAAAACAAATTTTTATTTCCTATTTGAAATTTATTTAAAACAAACTAATAGTCTAGTAAGACCTTTAATTTCGTTTTAATATTCAGTTTTCTTGAAATAGTTGGGTTAATGTTATAAGAATGAACGAGTCGCTGTTACCATCCCTTTTAATAAGCGGGAAATGTCAGCTAGACGACTTATTCGCTATCGATTTTGATAATGAGAATTTATCTGATAATTACAATTTCCTTTTCGAGTTATTCTCGATTGATCCAAATGAAATCTCACCTTCCAACGGAACAAACGGTCTTCTTACTGCTGAAGTTTACTCGGAATTGGTCTTGACATCTGATAAAGTTCAAAGGGTCTTGGACTTTCTAATCTACATAAATTCATCAAATAGTTCCCTATGGAAAAAGCGTAGTGCGTTTCATTCCCCTGAACATTGTCTAGAAATTGCATACATCATTATTTTCCTGCTACATTCCAGTTTTGAGGAAGTGGATTTAATGAATTTTGTCATCAATTCAATACTATCATTCAAAAATCCCCCTGAAAATCTTATCAAAATAGTTCTGTCCAATTTCCAGAATGATTTGATCTACTTTTTTGAGGACCTATTCAACTTTTTAGTGAATAATCCCAGTTATCAGGATCAATTCAGATTCCTATTCAAAATTCTTTACAAGGAAAACTTTTCAAATTTCCAATTACTCTGCAGTCTGTGTATTGAGAATAAATCCTTTCCAAATTTATTCTTTCCTCTGATGATGGAACAGGAACTAGGTCAATACCAAGACTGGTTTCTACATACCATGGCTAGCCTTTTTAATTTCAAGGAGAACAGTAATTGGTTTAGTGACTACTTCAAAACCTTGCCCGGAAATCGTCAGTTGTATGACATGTTCATTGAGAAGATGACAAATGTCTCAGAGGAACTCTTGAACTTTAACATTGAACAGAGGGAAGGTAAGGAAAAAATTGTCAAACGTCTAAATTTCTTCAATATCATCCTATACCTCAGGTCAAACTTTGAAATTGGTTATCATGAAAAGTTGTCTGATAACCTCTTAAAGTTGATTGTCGCTGAGAAGACGCTGAACGAGTTCAACGTTGATGTCATCAAGTTTTCTATTTGTTTCTTTATTTATGTTCGTCCAATGCTAATTAATAATAAAGCGAAACCTCTCGAGGATGCATACGTTTTTGGACTTGTAGACTCGGAATTTAATAAATTCGTCAAGTCAATCACGGACCAGCTGAATTCATTCTCTTCGTCACCTTCGATGAATCTACGCGTCTTCTCCGAGTTACTCCTGCTAATTAGTGCTTTCAGCCAAAATAATTCGATAGCAATCTCAGAGAGTGTTACAAAAATACTCAACTTTAAGTTAAACTCTTTAGGCAAGTTGATTTCAGCCGCCAGAAAAGTAATTAAGGACAATCATTTCTCTGATTTTGTCCTCATTGGCCAGCAGAAAGAATTTCCGTTTACTTTTGACTTGAACGATGCATCTGAAGGCTACTTGCCGATACACTACGTCTTGTCAGTTTTCCAGTCCAACAACATTCAACGCTGGAAAGAATTCACTCCCGATTGGATCTACTCGCAAATCTTGGCCTCTCTATGTCCCATTCACAGTGCTCTACCAAAACTTATCGAAAAATATGTCGAGTCTGTCATACAGGCCCAGGACAAGATCAACGCCTTGGAATGCTTCTTTGAGATGAAAAAGATAAAGTCTCATTTAATCACAGAGGATGACATTCTTAGGGGTAAATCCCTCACCAATATCGACATAATTATGGGCAAAGTTGTCATCTTTACCTATTTCTCGCTCCTCGTCTTTCACTACCAACTCAAGTATATAACGACAAGGCCAATGCTCAAGAATTACTTTAGTCTACATTCCGACTTTGACTCAGTCCCCCTAACCTTTGTCATTAGCCATTGCCAGGAAAATTTACCCAGCTATTATCACATCTATCCTCGCCTACTTGAATTAGCCATACTTCACTTTCCTCACTTGATATGCGGCGAGAATTTACTGCAAGACCAATTTTGTGTTTATAGCAACAGTAGGTGCGAGGAAAATACCAAACAACTGTCATCATTCTCTGAAATCAATAATAAACCAGACATGAATGAAATTCAAACAGCCATCAGACTATTCCTTGATGCCAAGGAAGGCCAGTGCAGTCAAAAGGATTATATGATAATAACCAAAAGTATTGACTACTTCTACAACCTACTCAAGACTAATGGTATCCAGGGTATATTTGAGCATGCCTCAGTCCTCTGTGGAGAATATTTGGCCTTGTTCTTGGAGGAGAATTCAGTATTCTCACGTAACTGGCGTTTCTCTCACAAATTCGAAACCATCTGGAAGAATTTACATCTCTTGATGCCGAAAAAAATTCAAACACTCTCCATAAGCTGGCTCCTTAACGATGGGCCAAGGTCTAACAAGACTAACCAGAGGAAGAGAAAAATTTTACTCAGGTAAGTTGTTGGTAATCTCGTATCTTTTTCAATACCCACCTCTGAGATCAGGGCCATTATCAATTTATTGAGAATTTCACGATAACTAATTAAAATATTTCATTTCATAAAGAAGATACGTACATTTACAATAATTCATTAAAAGGTTGTGTAAGAGAGGATCTAAAATTATTGTTTAATGAACAGAAGTGCAGAGATACAAACTGATCATCAGTGTTATTTATTTTCTCATCTTTTTATAGGAAATCTATGGAACAAATCAAACAGTACATTTCATACGAGGAAATTGTTAATGATCCCATCGAGAATATGCTCACAGTAGTTGATAAACGTGTTTTTCGTTCTCCACAACTCTTCCAGATTATGATTCGGACTCTTGAGTCAACCCTGATAGCCAGCAAGTCTCAATGGAACTTTCGTATAAACTCTCGCTATGATCAGTTATTTAAGGAAGGTCTCGTTGACGAGGACCCAAAGAAACTCAAAGTAGCCCTCCTTATTGCTCAGGATGTTTCCATTATTCAGTTACTTTTGGAAATTTGTCTGCCCACCCCAAAAGAGGCCAGTCACTTCTCACGAATCAATAATCTCCGCAAAATCCAATTAGACGTTTGCTCATTCATTCACTATGTCTTCATTGCAGATCCGTATCTTGTTGACATTGTCAACTGGCATTTATATCCTTTTGATTTAATTGAAATGTTCTGTTCAGGTGTACCGTCAATGCATGTGTTGCTTGAAAATTTCCCAGAACTCGTTCGCCTCTCCGGAAACCTGAACAAGTTAATATTTTACGCTAAGTTAATCGCCAAACTGTCGAAATACTTCAACATTAGAATAACCGCTGAACGAGCCAGTATTCTAATATCAATCATTGATTGTCTTTCAGTATGTACTTCAAAGGATGAATTTCATCCTGCCATTGGCGCCTTGTTGCCATCTCTTGTCGAAGTCTGCTCCTACTTTCCCAACCTTTCGAACGAAACAATCACTCTAATCCGAAAATTATCTCTCATTTGTAAGGCCGTCAATGATGAGACCACATTTAATGATTGTATGAAAGCCACCAGAAAGATAATTGAAAATTCCCTTTTTGTAAAATCCATTTATTTCTAACAATAATACTCTGATAATAATAGAACAGTAATATATTCGCCCAGAACAACAAGCCAATGATCAAAATTGTATAGCTTTTAGTAAAAATTTTTCTATACTGACTGACTTTATTGCAAACCAAGAATGTAAAATTCAAGAAATATCCGATAACTATAACTATTTATTATGTACAAAAAATAGATAAAATATTTATAAGCTATTTTCTAAATAAAAATTAAATTTTCACGTTCATTTCATCGCAGTAACGGAAAAAAGAGTCTACTCCCCATCCCTCTATTGAACAAATAATAAATGTTTGTAATTAAGTTATGAGGGGGGGGTATAGGTGAATCTGTGAATGAATCATATATTAGAAGTTCTTATTCAAAACCATGAAAATTTTCACTCAGTAATGAAGTCTTGAGTTGACATGAAAATGGAAATTTACAAATATTTCAACAAACTCAGGCTCATTTCATCATGGAATTCATGAGATAAAATAATGAGTTTTTTGTGAAAATAAGTTGTCTTCTCCACTCTGAGCGGACCTGAGTGGAAGATAAAAAAATTTGGCTGAGCTGAGATAATGGGCAAAAACCAAATTTTTGAAATTTCGTAAAACACCTCTTAAACCTTTACTATTTAATGTAAGGTTAAAAGGAATGATTTACATGATTTTTTAACTTATTTCGTAATCAGTCTCATAGTTAAAAGGAGGGTTACCATTAGAATAGGATATATTATTATTCATTTCAATATTATTGATCTTCTTCTTTAACGTTGATAGTTCATTTGACATATTCTTCATCAACTTCAACATTATCTTCATATTGGACTTCTTTTGGGTCTTAGTGGTGGACATTGTAACTAGTAATCGTCACTATCAGTAAGGAATTCAACCTCACCCCTGGAATGCATCATCTTCATATAGACCTTGAGCCTGGACATTCACTCTCTTCTGATTGGTTAATTCATGGGACACATCACACTATCCTAGGATAAGGTATTTGGTGTAGTATTTCGTATATTCATAGTATACACATGTGATATGTTCATAATCTATTATTATAATAATTATAATTATTATTCAATATGAGGTTCTTTATACTAAATGTATATTCGATATATGTATTTTTGAGTGTGTCTACTTTTATTCTCAAGACTTTGATCTTGACACACTACACTTACTAGAGTAATAAATTTTACATCATCTGAAAGTAGAATAGATTTATCTCAATAGGTTTTTAGACTGTAAAAACGAGCTGTAAAAAAAAAAAATTTTCAGAAAATTGGTGAAAATTTCGGCACAAAAATTCGGTTTTCTCAAAAACCAAAATAAAAATTCCAAATTTTATCCGAGTTTATCATAGGAAATTTATTCCTCATGCATTGTTAGTTGAGACATTTTTTCGAATTATGTTTATTTATGGTAGATTTTGCTAGTTTATTGTATCAGGTTTTCTCATATTTTAGAAATTCTCTCTCCTGATTGGTTCATGCAGAGAATCTTGTCTCATCCAATGAGAAGCCAGAACTTTTCTTCAATCATAATCTGCATTCAGGTTTATGAACCTTAACTGGCTTCATAGTAATTTTTACTTTATAATTCATTGGGACTAATCTAAATTAAATTAAATAGCTATTGCTATCTACAGATAAGATATTTAAGTGTATTTTGTTTCTTAATACCAGATTCGTGATCAGCGTTAAATTTTACATAAGAATTTAATCACCCACCTCCACCTGTGTTATTATTGGATCAACTAAAAATTTGATAAAGGAGAATTCGACGGTTACTCATTTTTTTCTTTATCTAAATAGATAACGTTTGATTCCTTTCACACCTTGAAAACAACCAAAAAATTTTAACTGTAGATATTATTTTCTCTAACCTTTCATGTCCCAAATTATTTTTTTCATCACACAAATGAGAAAACTTGCATCCAAACCAAAATAATTACGCTGATTCTGAATCAGAATTCCATTTTGTAAGCGGACTTATCATTTCAAAGATAATAGAGGTTAAAATTGGCATTTTTTGGCTCTAAAACCAGTTATCTTCTAAACTATGAGAGATATCTAGCAGGCGATTGCATATTTGGAATCTACGGCCATTGTTTTACAATAGAAACTAAGACCTCTTCAAATAGGTTTTCAAAAAAACGCTCTAAATATTTTTCAAATATTTTACAACATTTTCAAAAAATCCCCCTTCTTCAAGTAACTATGGTGTGGATCAGTAAAAAGCTATCTTTATGAATTCTCGAGAAAGAGTTGGAACAATGGGACATGAATTGCTAGGCTAAATATTTTCACAATTTTCAATTAAACTCTACAATTTGAACTACTTACTACTAAATTCAAAATTATAACTGCGCTATTTGCATCATTATTTAAAAGAAATGCATAATATCAAGGCAAATTTGTATTATTTTTTAATTGGTCAATCTCTCAAATGGGATTACAAGATAGTTTAGATAATTTATACAATGTGAACCATTACGATTATACACCTAAACAATGTAAAACCAGCTGAGGTAAAAATGATAAACTATTGATTCTAATAATTATAATGAAGGAAAATGCAGACAAAACCCTTGGCATGTTAGGAAATGTTGGTTAGTGATGGCTGATGTGAATACATTTCATATATGAGATAATTTCTGCGTTCAATATTATTGGCTTAATTTTAATCTTCCAATCCGACTGAATGGACGAATTTAACTACTTCAAAGTATCCATGCATGAAACTTCCCTACATCTAACAAAAAAATTTCTAACCAATCACACGAGACTGAATTTCTATCGTCTATAAAATATCTCTTCCCTGATTGGTTAGTAGTAAAATTTCATTCATATGATGATTTTATGCATTTATACATATATTCACATCTATAAAGAAACTGCATCTAAATTTCTAAGGATAGCTAATTGATCAAATGTCTCTCGAACAAGCCAAAGTTATATTCGTTCTTGGTGAGTTTTCAAAAGATGAAACTTTTTGACAAGTACACTTTGATTATTTTAATTTTTGCAAAATTTATTGATTTTCCTTTCTATAATTTTTTCAAGAGTTATGTTAATTCATTCAAATTTTCTATTTGGGGAAAATATTCTCGGAATAATTAATTTTTGTGAATTTTATAACACATGAATTATCACAGCGAAAGAATCCATTAAGAATCTTTCGTATGCAAAAACCACACTCTTTAACTAATGTTTTACATTAAGAAATTTTAGTGAACAAAAATTTTTCCAGTTTTGGAGAGATTTTTTTCGAAACTTCTCAACTGCATCCAGAGCTTAAAAACTTTTTCAACTTTGACCTAAAATAGCTCCTTCTACCTTTTTTGTTAAAAATTTAGTCCTGAACAAGACAAAACCCTCCAAGTTAGGTTTCTAGTTTTTACCGAATAACTCGATAGCTCCATAGTAGAAAGTTTTTTTTAATTTTTTGTTCTGATTCCCAAAATTCTTTAAAACGAATTAAAATTTTTAGAAAAGGATGAGGATATTTAGCGAATGGATTTTAAATAACTATCAGAATAATTACCATACGAAAAGTCAGACAGATTGCTCAAAAACGTGAATTTTAACTATTTTTGTAGTAAATTTTATTCAAAATTTGTTGTAGCGTATTTAAAAATTGTAATTTTCAAATGATATTTTGTAATTAAAAATTTTGTTCTCTATTGAATGAGCAAATAACTGAAAAATTGTATCACCCTAATGGACATATTCCGGTATAAAAAATATAAAGGTCCCATTTGTAAGACTGTGTTTAGCTTGTCTAATAGGAAGATAGACTTTTACAAGTTTTAAAATATATTTCTTTTAGAAATACAGCATAATATTTAAATTCTTCTTTAAAACAAGGTGGTCCCGGTTCAGGAAAGGGAACACAATGCGAGAAAATGGTCAAAGAGTTTGGATTTAATCATTTATCAAGTGGGGATCTTCTCCGTGATGAAGTCAAAAGTGGATCCCCAAGGGGCCAAGAGTTGAGTAAGAAAATGGCAGCTGGAGAACTGGTCACTAGCGTAAGTTAAAAAATCATGTAAATCATTACTTTTAATTGTCTTCTTACGAATGAGACAAGTTAAATAATTAACTCGTTTTAAGATCGAATGTCATCAGGTGTTGTATTGATTAAATAACTGAATTTTATATTTTTCCAATGCAAATGAAAAAAAAGAAATTTTCTTCGATTATAATTTAAATCCCAGAAAGATTGGAGTTATATTGAAATGCTTAAACACTTTTATTATTTTGAGATATCCAATAGAGAAAATTCAACTTTATCTAGCGTAGCTCAGTAATAGGAATATGAAATTATCTTGTTTATTAGAGTACATGTTCATTAGAGAAAGACAATATTTTTCCCCAAACACTTCTCTATTTCATGCTTCAGATAGATTTTTTATGCTCCATAATTGCCATAATAGATTTTAATGTTTTTATGTTCTGATAAGCCATTTCCCATTTTCCCTAAAATCGTTAATTTTCCCCAAATTAATCGGATTTTGGCTAAACTTTACTTTAACTAAACTTTATCCAATAATTCAAAATTGATCATTTCTCGTAGTAAAATTCATTGAAAAATCAATACAAATGGGGTCCGCATGGGGTTCTATTATCCTAATGTTTATTACCATAGGCCTTAACATTGCCTTGAACTTTGCTGATTTTCTGAAGAAGAGCCTTACTTTAATGTGGAGACTTTTTCAATATTTAAATCCTTTCAATAAAAAGCGAAAAAAGTTTTAAGATTGATTCTCTCACAGAATGCTTTTTCACATAATTTCATCAGGGTCTGATATATATTGAAATTTCCATCTACTGGTGAGTAATTTCATGAGTGGTTTCATACATAAAAAATATACCTTGTTCTGAATCAACTATTCAGCTACCATGGACATGAATCTTGTCATCTCTAAACTTTGATTAGTTTTATGATTTCGATCAAAAAGGATCATTAATTTAGGAATTCCCCCCTTTTGTGAAGAAAAACTCAAATATCAATGGCATTCCTAGCAAACTTGTATAGTTTGTGATATATATATGACCTCAGATATCGAAAGGGTTGAGGATTTATTTGATTTGATTAATTTTTCAGGAAACCGTCCTTGAATTAATGAAGGATGCCATGACCAAATTACCAGTCAACAAAGCTTTTCTCATTGATGGATATCCAAGAGAGGTTGGACAGGGTGTCTCCTTTGAAGAGAAGGTAAAGACGATTATTATTTTATGAATATTATGAATTTTGAGATAGGAATACTGTAAATTCTATGAAATATTAAATCTTTCAGATTGCAAAATGTGCCATGGTCATCTATTTTGATCTCAGCGAAGAAGTCATGAAAAAGAGACTATTGAAACGTGGAGAGACAAGTGGACGTGTTGACGATAACGAAGAGACCATTTTGAAACGATTTGCCACCTTTAAAAATTTCACCAAGCCAGTCATTGATCACTATGAGAAGACTGGCAAGGTTTGCCGAGTAAGAAATACATTTGATAATGACAAGATGAAAATGCAGTTCGTTCGAGGGTCCTGCGGTCGTTTTATTTTATAATGTATTAGGCCATCTAATGTATTACCGAATAAGAAAATTCTGGACGCACTATACCAAGAACGAACTGCAATACTCACTTGAAAAACTAACAAGAAACAGATATCTAACCTGATTTTCCTATGTTTAGATAGATGCCTCTGGTGATATAGCCGATATCTTCAGCCAGGTCTGTGCAGGCCTTAAAAAGTACAACATCATTGAATGAAATGCCCAATGCCCTTGAAAAAAAGAAAAACAAGATGAACCCATCATTAGAGAGAATTTTTTAAATCTATAACTTTCTATAGTTGGATTGAGAAACAGCACAAACAATTGATTACATATTCATTTCAGAATTTAAAAATGAAGGACACTCATTAGTTTTTTGCCCATAATTAGAATAAATCTTATTTTTCAGAAGATTTCTCGTTTTAACCATCAATTCAAATTAGTAACGCCAGAAGAATTTGAGAACTGCTTCTAAGCTGATCAATGAATTATTCATGTTTAATAGGCAAAATTATTAAACATTGAGTCATATCCTAAAAAACAGGACGACGTTTATCCATTTTCTGGAGCTGCACTGAGCGGTTAAATTCTTTTTTGTTTTAGAAGATTTCCTCTAAACCTTATAATTGAGTCAACTTTCAAACCATTAAATAGACCATTCGAAGCTCGAATAAGCCTATAGTTGATTCACACCCCTTCAATATGTGATCCAAAACCCTGACTTAGGTCGGTCGCTTACAAGTAAGCATGCATAAACAGGTTTTTTAGAGTGCCTTTTATGTTCTTATGAAAAAAGACCTTGCTCAGATGCTTTTAAGATCTCTAAGCCTCTTAGTAAAGCTTAAAAACTCAATTTTTCGTATTTCTACTTTAAATTTTACCCTTAAAAACACGAGTTACACGGAAAACTGAATGCACCAATGAATTCCTTTCTCTCAGGAACGAAAATGAGAGATTTCTGGCAAATCGAAAATTCTTTCTATAGAATGTCTCAAGAAAGAATTTCTATAGAAACCAGGAAATATAATATTTGTAAAATAAGAAATGTTTTAGCATTAGTAGTCTCTAGTCAATAACCAAGATGATCAATTGTGGAGAATCTCTGCTAGATATTCAGTTCATTAAAAAATGTAGTTCAATTAAAACTATGTATTAATTTGATCATAGATGATGTTCTTGTAAAAATATCTACTGCATTTCAGAGGGTAAAAGCCGATGGACAAAGGCATCCTTGATTTTTTCAAACATTGACCGTTCTGGTTTAGGTTCCATGTTTTTGTATAATTCTTTCTCGCCGTACATCTTTTCAAACATCATGCGATGTTTCTGTTTCATGTAGGCATCCTTAGCATCAGCATTTTGTGCCAATTCTCCATCTGAAATTTGATATTGTATATAGGGAATCTTTTCAAAAATAGAACCACTAAAGGATTAGTAAATAGTTTTTTGTCTGATGTGAGATTTAAAATTTGCTGGATGTATTCATAACTATCTAAGTAATCTTTTCCTTTTTTGATAATATTTTAATCCCAGCTCAAATTCAATAATTTCCCTTGATAGATCTGTGTATTTGTAACTGGAGAAAGTGAAAAAATACTTCAAAAAATAAGCAGGGTTGAAACTCACATTTGATGAAAAAGTTTACTTTAGCCTCAGTGTACTCTTCTTTCAATTTGTTGCATTTTTCATTGGCGAGTTTGGCATCATTGCTGTACCATTTATTGCATTTCTTGTGAGTATCTTCAAGTAAATCAACAATTTGTTTTTCCACTTTCATATCACGTTTAAATTGCAAATTAGCTTGGTAGACACATAGATGATCATCAATAAGACATTGATCAATATCAGGTACTCTTGGATACTTCTTATGATAGCAGTATGTTTCTACTCTGAAAGGCTCCACAAAGATTTCTGAGAAAAGCAATGAAAATTTAGAAATTTACTTCTAAAAGCGATGGCTGGTCCATAGTAGAAACTTTGAAAAAATGGCTTCAGATAAGTATCATTTAAGTTTGGGGAGATTTCACTGAAAAGTTGCTCACGATTTATATCATAATGATGATGCTCGTCTTTGCCCATTATTTTTGTAGAGTGACCTTGAAAGTTCAAAACTACGTTTCAAATATACAAACTTGTATTTGTTCTAATGGAGCAAGATTTTGAAGTCGAGAAAATTTTGGACGAGAGAATTTTCAATGGAAAAAAGGAATACCTCTTAAAATGGCGTGGATATTCAGAGGCAGATAGTACCTGGGAACCAGAGCATAATTTAAACTGCAAAGAGTTATTGATCAACTATCTAAATACTAAAAACCTGACAAAGAACATCATACAAAAGTTCAAAACGATTCCTATTAATATCATTTCAATACATAGAGTTAATACTACTCTATATTTCCTTGTCTCATTCAATGATGATTCATTTCTTAACTTGAAAGATTCCGATTATATTGCGATTGAAGATTTTCCTTCCCTTGTAAAGGTCAAAACTTCTTCGAAAAACCTTTTCTTCTTTATAAGGTCAAACGTTGTAAATGAAATTTGGCCGAAAGAAGTTATAGAATACTATCAAACTATTCATGCCTGGCATTCTCATCCAAAATAAGATGCTTTTTATTTTGTACATTTTTAAATCTATATTGTGTTAATGTATCGGATACATTGTATCCTATTATGATATTCAATTATTAATGAATTTAATGTATATTTTTTTATAATGAAAGATTTCACATTATAAATTATAAGTTTTCTTTATTTTCATTTTTAACTAATCAAATAGATATTATAACATCATCTCATCAAAATCATCTGTAACAGCCAATTCTAGCAAATCAAAAGGGGGTTCAGACAAGTGCACAGCATAGTGTTGTCTTGCGTTTCTTCTTGGCTTTTTTAATATTGATCTGGGAATTTTGTACGGTTGATAATCGTTTAGTGTCAGTACTAACATTGGAGTTTTTCTGTATAACAATAAAAAAGATTTAATAATTCTACTTTAAAGTATTTTCGTGAAAATGAATTAAAATTAGTCTGTTTTGACCTCCGTATACAATGTATAATATAAATTGTACTATTACATTATACAATACAAGTAAAATTCTTTTTCACACATCATGTATTCCAGCAGTATCGGATATTCTCTGTAGTACAATCATGTAATGAAAATATTTTTCCTGTTAAATGTTCAGAAGGTAAGCAGATGAAGCATTGAGAAGTTTATGCAAGTAAATAATCGGATATGATTCTTTTATATCTTTTGTATCTGTAAAATCTTTAGTGATTGAATATAATACTTTCTTCCTACATCGTGTTTCAAATTGTAACACTTTCTGGAAATGAATGAGAAACATAAACTCTGTTAATTCTCCATCCATTGAATCTTCAATTAAAAGTTATGTGTAAGAAAATCTATAAGTAAATAAAAAAAGAAAATAAAGATAGAGGACAGATAACTTAAAATGACAAATATTTAAATCGGTTTAGTTGAGATTTGCGCAAGTTATGACGTTTTCAGTGTACTTTAAGGACTGAAATAGACCAGTTCGCGTGAGTTATTCAAGAATAGACTTGGAACCAACGAGAACTATTTACAATGTAAATTTTACATGTAGAAGAATGCATTCTTTTTCATGTTCTGACTCAGAATAAATGCTGTATTTATCACGAAAATAGGTTTATTAATTGTTTATCATTAGTAATGATTCATTACTAATCAAGATTTTCTTAAATCGGCGAAAGGGATACTGATTTAAAAATATCTTGAGAAAAATCCCAAATTAATCGAGGAACTAATCTTGGATCTATTAAACTAACCCTTGAATGAAAATTTCATTTTTGCTAATGAGAGTTTTAAATTAAAACTTTTAATACGAATGGGGGTGAATTGACCCCCAAATTTCATTCTAGGGTTAAGGAAGATGACACTGTTAGTTATTTCCCAAATAAGGCCTTTATTTCGGGCATACTCATCCGTGTGATAAAGCACAATCTTGGATCCTTTTTCAAGAAAATCGAATTTTGTTCAAAACTGAGAAACAATAATAATATGTACTTGTAAAAAAATAATTCAAAATTATTACATTTAAAGCCTAGTTCATAGAAGGCGCGAGTGTGTAATAGATGAAATTGGCATTTCAAACACACAGGGCCCAGGTGAATTCATCACTCAATCCAGAATTTTTTTATTGTTTCCTTACTTTCAAATCGTTTTCACCCTAGATTGGTTAATGAGTTTTCATCGAGATGCAACACAAGTGAAATAAAAAGATGCATTTATAAAAATGTACAAAATGCAATTAAAATTGTATTTATTTACTTTTATAGCTAAACTGGGTACAGTACAGTAGGTATTGTCTATCATAACGCAGTAGTAGAGAGGAATTCTCTCGAAAAGGGTGGATCTAGACAAGGTTCTGTAGTATTGAAATGATTACTTATTGATGATTAACTTTAATTTTATCCTTGTTATAGAGAGTGTTATGCATTTTGCTTTTTTATCCCTACTTATTCGTAGACTATATTTTTTTCCTGAGGCCATGAGGTTATACAAGGAAATACAGCTAATTAATGAATAATTAGAAATGAATAGGCATAAGCGAAGACTGTTTCCAGAATAGCTTTAATTTAATCACCTGTTTTATATGATATTTTTTTGCTGTAGTTATTTATGTAGACATTTCAAAAGGATTTGATCGTCTGCCGTTCAGCGTCATAAAAGATAACCTGACCAACCATCATGTCAATCCTTACATAATCAAACTTATTCTCGGATTTCTTGAGAACAGAACCCAATACGAATCTTTCAATAACTTACGATCAGCCCATACCAGGAGAAGTTCAGGAGTCCCACAAGGATCTACCATTGATCCAACACTCTTCAATCTAGTTTTCTCCCAGATAACACCGTCTACCACTGACATAACTTACTTCAAGTATGCCGATGATATAAAAATCCTATGCCCATGCAAAAATGACACAGATATTATTCATGATGAACTTAGACACTTGGACGAATCCTTGGCTAAAATTGGTTTATCATCTAATATTGAGGCAATCATGTTGCATATTAGATCTAAATTAGATTATACAAAAAGTCTACTTTATCTTCAATAATTCCAGAATGATTTAATGAAATTTCTTGAAGGGCTTATTTAGTCATTATGTTATTTTTTAAATTTCTTTTATGAAACCTTTTTTCGGAAATTGAACTTATTTATTGCCAACTTATCCAGATAACATTGAATTTATTTTGTATATTCATGTACAGAACCTCTCTATTTTTATTTATTTTATATAGATTTAGTTTTAAATAAATATTGTCTAACAAAAAAAATTAAATCTTGTTAAAACGAAAATTCTCTGTCTATCTCCCACAGTTACATTGACACCGGACCTCATTGTATCTCAAATTCTGGACTAAATTACTCCAACAAACTTGACACCTCGATTCTTTTCACTACTATTCTCAAAACGTTAAGAATCAAATCCTATTTTCTTAGAAAATTTGTTCACTCCCCCGGTTTCCGGTTACTCCTTTTTACTACCCCATCTGGACTATGGAGCCTCCCTCCTATCCAACCTCCCTGCCGGAACAATTAGGAAAAATTTGAGCAAAATAACAAGATGCCAGATTAGAAATTATTTACAAGCCATCATGGAAAAACGGTTACATTTTGAAAGCAGCTGAAGCTTACCTTATTAACGAAAAAAAGCCAAATCTATGTGTACAAAAGAATCATGTGAAACCAAAACCGAGGGAGAATCAGCAGGATCACAACCCCCTTTAATGAAAAGAAGAAGGGAAGAGACAGAAACGAACCAACAAATTACCAAGTTCTTCGTAGCAACACTGATCAAACCCTAATTATCCTGATTCGCTAACAGAACTAAATTTTCTTTCCACTAAACGCTGACTAAAAAAATAATCATCACTTTGATTGTACAAATTTCGAATAATTATAATTCAGATTTCTTACATTAATTTCTCTGACCTGGTAACAAGGAGGAGCCAATTGTATAACTATTAAAATTTGGACCAATAAGGCCATCTCTTTCAAATTTGTTAAACTTGTATTTATATGGCATGTATCACACTGATGAGTATGCCCGAAATAGAGATCTTTATTTGTGAAACAATCTGGCATCTTGTTACTTTGCTCAAATTTCCTATGTCATCGGTAGCTCAGCTCAAAACCAATCTCGAACAACACTTAACTCAATTAAGAAAACTGAGAACCTCCAATTTCAATTCCTCCGTTCATGTTTTGGCCCTTTCTCATATAAACAACTTGTAGCCAAGGTTGATCTCAACCCCATCTGGCTGAGAAGAATCGCATTTTCTGCTGTACTCTATCACAAAATCCCGCCTGCTGCCGATCGAAATTACCATCTTCGCTCCCCTTTTATTTTACGATCCTTATTACAACGCTTCATCCCCTAAGACACAGATTTAAACTTAATTTTGATATTTTTAAAATCCCAAAGATTTCCCAAATTATTCCTATTATATCTTCTTATGTACCAGATAATCATAACTATTTTACTAACTTTTTCACATAAAAATCTTATATACATGTTACCGTTAATCTTGTTACTCTTGATAGTCTTAAGATTACCTGATAGTCTTAAGACTAACGGATTGGTTTGTTGAACTTGTTACTCAGTAACAAGATTAACTGGAATCTTTGATAGTCTTAAGACTAACGGAATAGTTTGATAAACTTGTTACCAAGTGACATCCGATCAGATTTAAGAAAATAAAGTTGTGAGGTTTTCTCCAGTCCTACCAAATTCTTTTTTTTAATAAACAAGCGGTTTTTGATGAATCATGATTGATAAAAACAAGGCATATTTTAAGCGTTTATGATTAGAAATATGGCCTAATATGACTTTATAACTTTGAACCCTGCTGTACTATCAAGTTTTTTGTTAGATTTTTGACGATTTTAGAACCTGTAGATTCACAGACTAAAATATATAACTTATATGACTTTTTGAGGCCCTATTAATAAGTTTGAGATTGAAATATGAATTTCTGCACATTATCAGAAAAGGTCCAAATGACTTTAAATGGTAAAAAAAGAAGTCCTTCAAATATTCCTCATTTAAAGAATAGACGTGAACCAACAAATAAAAATACGTGATGAGAAGAAATTTATATAAAAATCACTAAATAGTTGTTCCTGAAACTCGGTAAAAAATTTGACGAACTATTCAGTTAAAATCCTTACGTAAAATTAATACTGTTGGCTGAATTTCAACACTTGATACGTCTTATTCTCTGGAATCCATGAGTTTCGCAGTGCACTGTATAAGAAGTCTCAATTTCAGACCCTACAAAATTGGATTGTTTGATAAAAAATCTTCATAGCCTTAACAAAACCTTATTTAATTCAAATTTATCTCCGTCAGCCGAGTATCAAATTCAACATGCTATATTATATTACTAAATAGTTAGTTAATCTTGAAACCCGGTAACAAGTTTATCAAACTATTCCGTTAGTCTTAAGATTACCTGACAGTCTTAAGATTCCAGTTAATCTTGTTACTGAGTAACAAGTTTAACAAACCAATCCGTTAGTCTTAAGACTATCAAGAGTAACAAGATTAACAGTAACATATATATTTTTTTTCTGAAAAATGCTATTTTGTAATTACCAATTAAATTGTTAAAATTGAACTCCTAAAATCTACTCCTACTCTATAGATATAAAATGGATTTGCAAATGAGGGGACTATAGAGCTTTCTAAATTCAGCAGATCAAACGATAAGAATCAGGAGAGAATCAAAAATAAACTCACAGAATTTTCTTGTGGAATATCTGATTGTTTACTGGAGAAGGAGTCTCGTTTGACTTTATAGATGAGATGAACATCGGAGGGATGACTTAGTCTTCTCTCTGATCTGATCTCATTTCTAAAATTAAATGGAATTACTCATAATTTTTCAAGAGTTAACATGAAATACAAAAGTCTCAAAATAATGACATAAGAGTTATCAATGATAACTTATCATAAATAAATCTCATAAGTGAATCGTAAAGCAATCTGGTTACTAATTTAGATCTGTATTAGGGCTAGTCAAATACTTTTTAGATCTAACTTAGGAAATGCCATTTAAAATCCCATTTTTCCAAACATCTTCAAATAAACCCAAATTAATCGGAATTTTTTACTCAACCTAATTGACATGAAGATGAGAATTTACTTGTTTACAAAAAACTCAATAATTTTTCTCTGGAAAGTTGGGAAAAAATTTTCCAAAATTTTCATCGACTTCAAAGATTTTAAGCAGTTAAATGCAGATATTCGAGATCAGCATTAGACGAAGGATTCGAATTCCACAGGAGAAATTCTCAGAAATGCGTCATTATTGCGGAAAATCGAAAAATTTGATTATCAGTGATAATTTATCACGAAGGGCGATAATCCAAAATTTTAAACTTTTTTTAACAGTAGATTCCTCTCTTTCTCCACGGCCCAATTCGAATTCTTTGTCTAATATTGGCCTCGAATATCTGCATTTAACTGCTTCAAATCTTTGAAATCGATAAAAATTTTGGATTCGAAAGTTGAAAAGTCTGATTGAATTATTTTCTGAATTCTTTCGAATACCCACATTTTATTAGCTCATTCTGTTTTAGAATTCAAAAAATTATTTTTTTCTGCGAATCCGGAGAAAAATATTGAGTTTTTTGTGAAAATAGTAAATTCTCATCTTCCTGTCAATTAGGGTTTAGTTAGTCGAGAATATTCACATTTTGAATGATTCCAATATTTAAGGGTCATTTTATTGAATTTTCATCAAAAGTAACCTCTATTTCGGATGAATTCAGTGAAGGGAATGTATTTATTAATTACATGTACATCTTATCAATTCGAGTGTAAGAAAGCATCGTTTACTTATCTTTTTTTATATCTATTTATTTTTTGATTAACGTGCATTCTAATGTATTCAATACAAGAATCTTTGATGCATATTTCTCGAGGAGGCGATAATCCAATTTATTTGATGAGAGAATTTCACCTTGATGTCTACAAATTGAGATATCTCTTTCTGCTAGTGTTTAATGTATTTTCAGTGTCTGCATGAATGGACAGAAGATGGAAAAACAAGTCAACTGCAAATTGATTATCTAATTTTCTGAAGAAAACTCAAATGAGTATCGTTACTTTCAATTTATTTCATCTCTTTCGGAACGGACAGAATGAACGTGGCTTTATGTTCATTACTAGAGTCTTTGATCAGATTGTAATTGAAGAAAGAATACATTTAAAAGAATAGCCCTATTATTTTGAAAATTTTCATAGAAGCCTGTGTGTCTGTGCAGTGTGCTTAGAGGACCTAAGGCTGTACCAGGTTCGCAGGCGAATAGGAGCATAGCTCTCTTAGTGAGAACTAGCCTATTGCACGTAGCCTAGCCCTGGGGCCTGGTGCTCTCCGAAAGGACCTAGACTACCATACTCACGTTAGTCGGACTTATACACATTGATGTTCCAGGCTAAGATAGTCCGTCTGGTGCCATTCCCATCCTCCGTCGAGACTCTAAGTTGTGTCTACATCGGGAGCGGGCACGTCACTCAGCGTTAGCGAACCGCAGTTCATTAACAGTCCGATACGCTCGGAGAGGTTCCCCGGGAATCGTCGGAGCTTGTGGTAGCGACAGTGTGCAACAATATCTATCTGATTTTCTGGGATGTAACACCTGGAGAGTATGCCATGAAGCGCAATTCTTTTACAGACCTAGCATCACCTTTCTCATGAGTTAAACTATTGCTCAGACTAAATCAAAGGTCTCACAACACCCTTTACACACATTGAGCATCTTCTGACTTTTTTGCAGTTTGGAATGCAAAAATTTCGTAAAATTTTATCCTGATTCTGAATTTTCTGGGACTCTATTCTATCAAGAAGGTTTCACCGGATCTCATCAGACTTTTATATAGGCTTGATATAGAAAAATTTGAATTTTTCGATTACTACCAAGGCAAATTATCCAAAATCTGGAAGTTTAAATTTTTTTCGGAAACAGTAAGATCTTCTTCGCTATCTCCATGGTCAAATATCATCAGTTAACTGCTTCGAATCATCGAAATCGATAAGAATATTAGGTTTAAAAGTCGAAAAGTGGAAATTTGGTGCTTTTCAAAATTCGAAAAACGGCCTAATTTTGGTCAGATTGAATTATTTTCTGAAATTTTTTTGAATACAGACATCTTGTTGGGTCATTCCGTTTTAGAATTCAAAAAATCCGAAGAAAAATATCGAGTTTTTTGTGAAAATAGTCAATTTTCATCTTCATGTCAATTAGGTTCAGATAAAGAACTACTGGTGATTGAATGTTTGATAAGAACATCAGGTTTGAGGTTATTTATGAACTTTATGAAAATTTTTGCCTCTAAAAGTTGAAAGCAAATTTTCTTCAGATTAAGCCAAGAACGCAAGTTAAATATTCTAGATTTTATCTTATCAAACAGACTGAAATTTTTGTGAATGAACTCCTTCAAATTCTGAACGTTAAAAAATATAATTTCTAAATTCATCTTATGTTCTCAATAATATGAAATTATTAAATAAAAATTGAGGTTTTAGTAAAAATCTTTGATATTAATAACCGTATTTAGGGAGTATAGAATTACAACGTCATTCATTCATGTTTTCATTCAACTTTTCGTTATACGGTACTTTGAAGTAAGTTTATTAAGGTTCTGGTACAGATTCTTAGATCAATAGCCAAATTTGGATTTTCTGTCCAATGTTGATCCCAAATATCGGTATTTAATTTTGAAATTATGGAGATCAAAATTAGCACGCTTTTCAAAAATTCTCAAAATAGTGTAGCGAGGCTTTTTCTACCTTTTATTTCTCAGGCCATGATTCTATTTAGTTGAACTCAAACAGATTTATTCACTTGAAACTTTCACTTTCTGTAGTAAAATACTTGGGAGAATGGAAAAGTAGTTTAGTATAATTTATTATGATAAGATGACAATTGATAACAGCGTGTGTGCTTTCTTTCATCTCTGTTTTCCCCTTGAAACTTTAAGTAAAAAGGTTTCCCATTTCTTTTTATTTTTTAACAACAGGAAAATGATTTATTGTCAGTACTTTGCGTAGGTTTTATCCTCTTCTAAGTTTCAAATAAAGATGAAAGAGAAAGAGAGCATCTGGAAAAGTGTAAAAGAAAATTCAGCTTTACATTTTCAACAGTGTTTTCAGTAGAGTTGGATGAAAATTATTAAAAAACAGAAGTATCCTAAAGAAGATAAATACTAATAATTACACTGCAGAAATTGCAGAGATTCTGCTTCTGGAAATTTCGTAGATTACTCAGTTTTTGAGCAATTTGTGAAAAAAAACAAAACAGCACAAATTTCTGAAATAAATTTATTGTTATGAAAAATATGGTCATTTTTCAAATTCCCATTTGGCGCCAAAATACCATTTTTTCGAACTTTGAGCTGAAAATTTTTATTGATTCGAAAGTTTTAGGGTGATCAAAAGAGTTTTTTGCGAAATCAGGATTAGACAAGAAAATCAATTTAACTGAATCTTACCTGATGCATAGCCTTATTATCGTTTGGGAGCTGAAATTTTTTGATCATTTTCACTACTTGAAAATCAATGAAATTTCGATAATACAAAATCTCTCGGTCGGTAATTTGACGGTGCTAGTCAGCTTTCTTGTCTAATCTTGGTACTGAAAAACTCCTTAAAAAAACCCCCAACTTTTGAATCATTAAAAATCATTAAATATGAATCAAATCTTTGAGATGAAGAGTAGTTCTGGCCAAGAATCTGTACATCACTTTCTAAGAGAAATTCAAATTAGGTTGTTTCAAAAGTATTAAACAAAATTTTGTAAAAATTATAATGAACTTTGCTGGCAAATTTCGTTATGAAGTATATACAGAATATCATTAAGTTACACATTAAAATATTCACGATTTCTTTCTATGCACTTCCGTCTCCTTTCTGGTAGACTATCCATACAACAGTTTAGGGTTTTTTGGTCCATGCACTCGTTTAGTGAGTCCTAAACATCTAGTCTTTAATTGAAGATATTGCCCTTCAGATGATGCCGAAGTGATCTGAAAAGTGATAATCTGTTGGAGCAAGATCTTTACAGTAGGGAGAATGGTTAAGATCGTCGACGTTGCTCTCCTTGAAAAAATCTTTCACTAATCTTTAGACGTGAGGCATGGAATTCTCCGCTAAGAATGTATCCCTACCGAATTCTTTGATAAATTTTGTATTTAAAAATGTATAATTATTTGAGATGAATTTCTGCAGTTATTTCATACTTGATCTATGAAAAATTTGCTTAATACTTTTGAAACAACCTAATATTATATAATATAATTTTATATAGCTGTAATGAGGATTTTGACGGAAAAATCGGCATAAATTTCTTTCCTCTCGCTAAGAACTTGAATTATTTATTTTCTAATCAATCAAAGTTTTTCTGATAGTGATGATGTTGTTAAGTTTGTAAATAACATATTTCCCACGTGAAATTTGGTTACAATTCTCTGAAAATGTCCCTCTTTAAATAAGAAGATTGACAAGTGGAGAAAAAGTTGCTTTCAAAAGATTCAGACAAACTACTTTATTCTCACTTTGTTGAGCCTTATTTTCGGTTGTATTCAATAGAACGCTAAGTTTATCGATTTTTCAAAATAAACTGATCTGTTTTGTCTAGTCCGAGTGAAGAATGATATGAACCTAGTTAATATGTAATCGAATTGATGAATATTTTTTCGATCATATTCTAGGATCTTGAATCATCTAATCGTGGTTCTTAAAGTTTTGATCAGCATCTCACTTTGATATCAAGTTCAAAACTCGAAATATGGCATAATTTTCTTTAAAAATTGATTCCTCAGAAAGTGATCCATCAAGTTCGATTAAAAATTGAGGATTTTCTAAAGTTTATAAATTTCCATTTTCCAACCATATAAAAAGGTGTACTCATAATTAACATTACAACAAGTCCATTTCAAAGGCCCAAATTTATTAATTTATGGTCTATCCAATAAAATGTATGGATGAAAAGTTTATTTTTAGAAATTGTCTCATTAAAAAGTTTCGGAAGAAATCGATTAAAGATTCAAAAACAGAGATCAGCTGAGTATGGATTATTTTTTGATCGACAACTCTTCTTTTGTCATTGTAACGGCTAATTATAATTATTTTAGAAACAACAATTTTTCTTCTCAATTTCAACAATACTTATTGATACACACTTGATTTATAGATAGATCTTCTCTTCTAATCATAAAAGAACGAAAAGTAATTTGAAGTGAATGGATTTATTTGGAACTTAGTTGTTACGAATACTTAGTTATATCTTGTAAATTTCATTCGATCTGATTACAAAACAACTTAAATATTGAAGATTTCAAGGTAAAAATGGGCTAGAAATTTGCCAGATTCTCTTGATGGAACTACTTATTGGTTTCATGCATAAAAAATAAACCTTGTTCTAAATCAACTATCCAGCTATTATTGACATGAATTTAATCAACTCTAAACTTTGATTAGTTTAATAATTTCGATCAAAAAGGGTCATTAATTTAGGAATTTTCAGTCCAACAGATGGTTTATGAATACGCTGATTACGGATCTCCACTTATTTTAGCACAAATAATTTCAAAACTCACGAAACATTGGTCATGTAGACACCAGCAACCGAAGCTCGCTTCTCTTTCAATGCTGTATTTGGATCCAAAAAGTTTCTTGACTTTGAAGAGTCGATTTTGAGTGTTGAGTCACTTTCGCGCCTCTTATAAAGGTCAATATCCGACGTCTTGAAGATATGATGTTTAGTGCCAAGGCTAACTTTGGCATATTGTCGATTATAGCCATGATCCTGATTCGATCTTGGTGTCCGGAAACGATTACAATACTGATTTGATGTTCCAGCTGCAAAACTACTTGGAAAACTCATTAATAAATCCCCTCTTCTTCGAATGATTTCAAATCATTTCTTGCTTATTGGATTACTCAATATATATATATATATATATATATATTTATTTATATGTATTTGTTCATCTGATAAAAACAAAAATATTCCACTTCACATGAATTGTTCAAGAGAATTATTTTTTCCCTATTTATCCCCACTCTCTTCTCCTTTTCGATAATAATAGAGATATGAATGGATTAAAACTAAACAGTGGATTGGAAAATCCTAGTTTACATACATTTGATATTCCCTTGTTCTCGTGAATGTATTGCATTTCATTGGCTAGACTTTATTTGAACCAATCAGAGTCGAGTATGTTGATAAATCATTTCTTCGCCTTTTTGATTGTCCAGTTTACTATAATTTTTATTCGAAATGTTAATAATTATAATTATTTAACTAATCCTTATGTTAAGTGTTTACTTAAATGGATTTTTCGGGTTAATTCCAAAATTAAACTCGAAAAAATTTATTTTCAATGTCGAAATTTCTTCTGTGAATTAAGACTCAGATAATTTTTTTAACTTCTATTTTTTGGATTAGAAATTTTTTTTATATTTGAAAAAGATTATAAATACATCTGTTTATGAAAAATAGTTTTTAAATAAGTTGTGATCTTCTGGGATAAAAGTTTTAAGATATTCACAGGTTGGTTTAATATTGGTTGAGGGAATTTTACGAATATCCAGTCTGAATCTAGATTGTAAGGGGAGTATATTGTTGAGGAGAATTGAGTATTTCTTGTGGTTTCTGATATTGTAGTTTGAGGTGCTAGTCGGACATGATGAGTTATACAGTATTATTGAGGAGGCAATTCTTATTAGCCAAATTGGATAAATAGAGGCCATACGGAGGCATTTCTTGTAGGATTCAATACCAAAACAGGATTTAAGGAAGCGGTATTGAATTTGCTCGATTTTTTTAGTTGCTTCACAGGTAATCCCTAGTATTAGAGCTGCTCCGTAGTCAAATTTTGATAAGATGAAAGATTAGTAAAGAATTAGTTTTAAGTCAGCACTGATTTCAAATTTAGAAATAAGGTAAGTAGAATACCTGAAAGATTTGAGAAGAACATTAATATGAGGTTTAACAAGAAGGATGTGGTTGAAATGTAGTCCTAGGTCCTTTATTTTGTCCACTACAAGTTGGCATTGATCTGGATCGAGGGCAGGAGGCAGTTTATCGTGTTTCAAAATCATTAATTTGGTTTTGCCGTCATTAATTTGAAGCCCAATGGAAGAGAGTAGATTTTTAAAATGGTTGACTTCATTTTGAACGAGTTCATTAGAGAAATTCGGAATTAGGATTTTTTGTCGTCAGCATATTTATAGTATTTGATATTCTTATTGAATGATTTATAATTGAGAATACGATGTTGAAAAGTAGAGAATACGATAGAACCTTGGGGTACACCTGAGTTGATATTGGCAGGAGAGGATACTTCTTGATTGAAGTAATCCCTTTGAGTCCTCGATGATAGGAAATTTATGGTGAGATTTATAAGGGTTTACATTATTAGCAATCAGCGTTTTTTTGAGTTTGAGTCAAGGATAAGATCGATAAGTAATTCTCTTGTGATCAGGGGAGATTCAGGAGATTGGTTCTACTTTATCTTTAGATATGGAGAACGTAGATTCAAAGAATAAATTTAATGAGTTAGCAGTAACTGAGTGGAATTTTGTCGAGACAGTTGACTTATTTGCAAGGAATTTGAGTTTTTTCCAGGCTTTGGAAGGATGAGTCTTGAGGTCACTAAAGATTGATTTTTCAAAAATAGATTGAGGCAGTTGTTGGATGACTTCTTGGGAGTTTTTGGAAATTTTACTTGATTTTTTAATCAGGTGGTAGAAAAGGTCGGTGTTCAAATATGGCGTGAAAAGTTGGTCTTCCAATGACAGGAATAACTGTCTGAAGTGAGAGAATGAGGTTACATAGTGGAAGGTCTCATTATTGTAGTTATTGTTGCTTGGACCAGAATCGAATAAGAGAACTAAGGGATCAGAGTCAGAAGATTCTGAGGAGTTAGCACACTGTTCGTAAAGAGGAGGTCAAGACAGTTTGGGGGATTCAGGCGGATTGGTCTATCCTCTATTTGGTTTAGGTTGAGTGAAGAGGCATAATCGAAGATTGGAGAGCTGAAATCAAGTATCTCAGGGTTGTAGTTAGGATTGTTAAAATCTCCACAGAGAATTATGTTTTTGTGAAATAAATTTTGAGATGATTGTAATTGCTTGTTCAGAGTCGTTGTTGACCGGAGGTGGGTTATATATTAGAATTATTGTTGCATTGAGACCATTATTCTGGTTCATTATGTTGAATGTGAGTCTTTCCGGATTGTTTGGTTGAGATATTATGTTATAAGTGAACGATGTTGAGATGTAGGCGGCAACACCACCTCCTTTAGTGTCGGGTCTATCAGATCTGAGGAGATTGAAATTTGGAATATTAATATCATCTGATGAGATAAACGCCTTTAACCAGGATTCAGTTATAAGTATGAGATGAGGTTTGAGTTTTATAGCATACGTTTTGAGTGAGTACAACGAGTTAAGGAGTTATCTAATATTCCATAAAAGGATGGTGATGCTGGTTGAATTAGCTAAGTGACTGATGACGGGCCTGGAATGTCCTGAAAATTAGATGTGTTTATTGGATTTGCAGATTGTGGAAGAAAAGATTGTTTTCCGGATAGAGTATCAGGCAAAGTCTGTTTTAGGCTTTAATTTTATTGAGAGTACTTGGAACAGAAGTTGTCCAATGTATAGTCACAGCAGAAGAAATAATTGGAGGGGAGAGATTTAACGTGCCGGTATTAGGTGCTGGGACAAGAAAGTTTGATGATGATGTGGAAGGAGTGTTTGAGAGTTCAATGATTGAATCAGTTTTTGGATTGACAGACACAGGTGGTATGGCGTTATTTCTGGTAGTAGAGGAAATGGAATGAGTCTTTTGGACATTCGAGGTGGAAATTTGTTTAGTCAATTGGGTCTTGGAGGAGTTTTAATCATTAAAAGTGACAATATTAGAGACTGGATTCACTTTTCGAGGTTGAGTAATATCAACTTTTGGTGGATTCCGTTTATCAGCAGGTATAGAGGGTGTGATTATTATCTCTTTCGAAACGTATTCATTATAAATTAGGCTGAGAATTTGATTAGGGATACGACAATTTAATGATATTTTGTAATAATGATTGTCCGGGTTTGAGTTGGCGTTGTGGAAAGTGATTGAAGATTTACTTTTTGGAAAGAGTTCTAGGATAAATTTGGAGATAGAGTTGATATTGAATCCGGGTTTATTAATTACATGAATAATAAGGCTATTTTTATTAGGATGAGTTGGAGTTGTTTAGGAGACTCCAGTAAGATTTCTAGTTCTTGTTAGATTTGTGTTATTAGTGATTTGAGCGTATGAGATTCTATGATTGTAATTTGTAGATTGGGACAAATTGTGAGTAGCGACATGCTGTTTGCGAAGTAAATCTAATTCAGCTAAGATGTCTTCAAGATATGATATCGGAATATGACATTTGATGCCTCCCCTACTTTCAAATGATAAATCTTTAAACGTTTGAATAATGAAATATTGGCGCCCTAAAATCCAAAAAGTTAGGAAAATAATATTTTTTTAAATTCAGCAATGAAATTTTTAGTAATTAAAAAAATTTACGTTTCGTCTTCTTTTTGAACTCGTTAGTATGCCACAAGCTTAAATTTTAACGAAAGGCACGTATACTAGGTTATTTCTAAATTTTCTGTGAGTTTCATTCATACTAATCACGGTGGGATCCATTAGTAAGCTGTGACATCCAGCGACACGGGCTTAACCTTTGAAAGTAGAGGTGCTGCACTATTCATTAGACGAAGAATTCGAATTTGGCCGTACTGGTTCCAAGAAAAATTCCAACTCCAAAATTTTTGACCAATTTCTTAGGCGAATTCGAATTCATCGTCTAAAGTTGATCCCTTCAACTCCTTCAAATCTTAAAAATTAATGAGAATTTTCTAGAGTCTCCAAATAGAATGACCCCATAAAAATTTTAAAAAGGGCGGCAAATTTGCACTTTTTCACGGCTTGATCTCATAATTTTTATTTGTGATCAAGACTAGACGAGCCTTTGATTGGATTTTGAGTAATTTCTCTTTGTGATAGTTCAAAATTTCGACTGAATTGCTACTTCTATTCCGTTTCCTCAGTAATTCTACAGTGCTTCTTCGATAATAGCCAATATGATCTCTTTTAGTTCCTTTGTGCTCGTAACCAATAAGTTTAGAGAAAATAATTACAGGATTTCTTGATAATTTAATCTCGAGATGAGTCAGAAAACTCTTCTTGACTGTATGACTTGACATTTTATTGGACCTAAGAAAAAATAAAAGGGGATTACGTTTCTGACTAATTTCTTGCATCTTGAAGATAGAAAACGAAAATAAATTGCTGTCATGACCCACCACAGAATATTATTCAATGAAATTTTAAAATTTCATTTGGGCTCAAAAATGATATAGAACGATTCTGAATGAGATTCTAATGGAATTTCTATCAAATAAAGATTCTTTTGATTGAATCTGGGAAAGTGTATTTTTATTAAATTTCCCATCTTCTAATAAGTATATAAAAACTAAATTTTGTTAATCTTGGTTATTTTATTCAAATTTAGATATCTCTTTGAGACTTTTTGGGATTTTTTCAACATGAATTATAAAATAGATTATTAGATATTGTTTGGATCTGCACAATAACTGAAAATTTCCGACTTTAAATAAGATCCTTATTAGGGCGAACTTCATGAAAATCCACTCATATCATTTCTGATAAATAATAATTGATAACAGTTATCTAATATAAATAGATGATTCTATTCAGCAATTATCAAAGCATTAAATTTGATCACAATTTTGCATTCCCCAATATATACCACACCCTCAAAGATCACATGGATTATTAATGAAATCTATTTTAATATTTTATGCATTATTTTTTCTGTGAACACTTACCCATCTATCTCTATAATAAACAGATACAAATATAGACTTGTGGTTACACTTGGAATATATTTTTAAAATGTGTAGTGTGTTCATTCAGAATATTGTCAGTTTTTGACAAGGCTCACAATAATTCCCTAGTATATCACTGGTTATCATCACTCAAAATAAATGGGGAAGGAATTATTAATATTTGAATAATTCTACTTATAGCAGAAGATCGATTGGAGCTCTCACTTGTCTGTTTGTATTATCGACTCACGTTCACGTTCACATGTTCATTCTCGTTTCATCTGTTGTCCTTGTTCACACACAAAAAAGGGGAACTGGAGAGATAGAAGAACTATAAACATCAAAAGGGGAGAAAATATTAGCCAAAACCATAGCCGAATGCTATTAGTAAATGATGATTTGTCCATAATCCATTGGATTTTTCAACGAAAAATTAGACAAATATTCATCCTTCAAGACTGAAAATTTTAAAAATCTTTAACTTATTTTATGCCGAAAGTGGGAGGAATAATAATATTAGTTTCGACAATTAATATATTTCTATTTCTCGTATTGGGCCAATTTAGACCTAATGGTTTGACTAGTTTCTTTTGCTTGCACAATATTGGGGTTTCTCTTTTAATAAAGAAAGCTTCTGCAGTTTTCAAGGTGTTGACATTCCTCCCATTTTGTCGATAGAGAATATAAAAGTTTGATGGAGAGGCTTTTTTGTCACATACTTTAAGATGATCCCTCACTGCTGTGTTTCCAGTATAGAGATGTTCATCTACTCTATCCTCGAGTCTCCTTGTAGTGTGACCAATGTACTCTGCTTTACATGGACACTGGAATTTGTACACGACATAAGAAGACTTATTATAATCCTGCAGAAGCTTTTTTTATTAAGAGAGAAACCCCAATATTGTGAAAGCAAAAGAAACTAGTCAAACCATTAGATCTAAATTGGCCCAATACGAGAAATAGAAATATATTAATTGTCGAAACTAGCAGCCAACCAGAGGAAACAAGAAAGAGAAACCGAAACTTAGACACAATAATACAAACCAACAAAATTACAAAATATTTTAGCCAATGATCATGATTTCCAAAAGATATCATGAAAATCCATCTATTAAGCTAATTAACCTTTTCTTTCAACTATTAAAAATTATGTTAAATCGAAACTTTATCGCCTCAATCATAGAACATGCAATACCATAAAGCTAGTTAATATGAAGATGTGAATTTATGATTTTTACAAAATTCTTAAAATTTTCATCAAGAAATCGAATTTGATTAAGAATTTTTGGAATCTAGATCATGAGGCCCTCTTTCACGATACGGAAAAAAAATTCAGAAAAAATCAATTTTTTAGGAAAATACGGCAAATTTGAAATCTTGAAATAGCGCCAAATTCCCATTTTTGTTGATTTCAATGTGAGAGATTCAATGTGAGAGGATCACAATGAGACAAAAAAACCAATGATCATAATAAAATTTTGATAAATTTGTCATTTTTCAAGGATCTTGAAATATCAAATTTCATCGACTTTCAAGTAGGAGAAATGATGAAAAATTCGAAATTTGATTTTGACACGATTATGGGGTGATTCTCAAAACCATATTCAGCATATTTGATTTCTTTGACTAATTGTGATCCTAAAAATCACTCTCTCACATTGAAATCAACAAAAATTTTCAACTCAAAGTTCAAAAAAATTGGAATTTGGCGCTATTTCGAGATTTCAAATTTGCCGTATTTTCCTAAAAAATTGATTTTTTCTGAATTTTTTTTCCGTATCGTGAAAGAGGGCCTCATGATCTAGATTCCGAAAATTCTCGATCAAATTTGATTTCTTGATGAAAAAATTGAAAATTTTGTAAAAACCATAAATTCCCATCTTTATATTAACTAGGTGTATATACTTTCAATGTTACACCTCTGTTAATGTATCATAATAAGTAAGATGTATATAGTCATATATCATATATGTAATCAGAATGTGGGTGGGAAATATTAATTATCAAAAACCCTACCCGATTGACAGTGTGATAAATTTCGAGATGTACCACAACACAACGAGAGAGCCAATCATATTATCTTATATATTTTTTCTTTGTATTTTTTATATATTTGGCATGTAAGAGGCTGATGAGTATACCTAAAATAAAGCGCATATTCCTCCCACTTTCGGCATCCTTTTTAACTTTCTCAATTTTAATTGGATTTAAGTCATTTTTAAAACTTTATGTAAAGTAATAATGTGAATTCAAGTTAAAATTATAAATATAAAACAATAAAAAACGTTCTAAATTGAAAAATGTCACAATTTTGTTTATCTTATTTCAGAAGCATGGAAAGGTATTTTGAAGCGAAATTTGGTGGTATACTTGAAGTTTTTCATATCGATGCGCGATTTAAGTAATTTTGCAAACTTTTGTTCAAGTCTAGTATGTAGTTTCTTATACTTACTGAATTGTTAATTCGTACTTGAGTATAAAATTAGCAGGAATTGCTCAGCTACTGGAAAGGCAGAGAGGAATGCATTTCATAGACAAAGTGCATACTAAATAATTTCAGCATCTTTAAAAATGCTGAAAATATTCAGACTCATATCTTTTAAGCATTTCAACCTCGAAGTTACTCAATAAGTTTTCATTTATATTTTTTTAACGTATTTTTCCCATCTAAATGGCACATCCGCTCAAGATCCTTTAGCGGAATCAGTCTCAAATACACACTAATTAGAGATTGATTGTAAAGTGAGTAACGACAATAAACCAGGTGCTTAACCAAATCAAACATTTATTCCACAGTCAGAGGTTTAACTTCATTGAATAAAAAAGGTTTCGAAAAGGGGACTTATTCAGTCAAATGAAAATTAGAAAATTCAACGAAAATGATGAAAATTTTTAAGATTTCAAATACAGTATTTAATTATGAAAGTATCCTTTCAAAAATACGCCTCTTCGCCTGATATTAAGAATAATAAGTTATTATTAATAACTCTCAAGAGGAAACCCTCTAATTCATATCATTTTATTCTTGTTAAATCAGCTGAATTTTTTGAAAATTCATGTAACCTTAGAAACCCCTCTTTCTCTGATCATTATTTACTATCGTCTTATAACATGATCGATGAAAAATTCAAACTTAGAAAATGATCTTACAAACATTAAAACCATAATGTCTCATATTAGGTCTAAACTAGACTACTCAAAGAGTCTTCTTCACGCTAATCTTAAATAATTCCAGAGTATTAACGAAATCGCTTGAAAGGGTCATTTGCTTATTTATTCAAAGTCAAATCTCTCTTTCCATGACATTTCAATTTGTATCCAATGAAACGCCAAGATGTTATCTATTTATCTTTTATATTATTTTGTACACATTTATATCAAATTTTTAATAAACTTATTTTCTAACAAAATAAAAAACATTACAATTCAGAATCTAGAATCTAAGTTTTCTTTAAATGATTGTGATAACCTTTTTGATTTGGGATCTTTTATGCACCACTTGAAGCTTGATTATTCAAAATCTCTTGTTTCCTCTAATCTTTAATTGACTGAATAAGTCATCTGATAAAATGAAAAATAATTTCTTGATCACTTAACTCATGAGTGAATGAATATTGTTCAATAAATAACAGGGTGATATGAATACTAAAATTATCTAGCTAGTTTACGAAATTAGTGGAAAATTTTTCGATTGCAGGTTAGGATTTATTCGAATTTAGTGGAGAGTTTATCGAAATGAAGAGACATTCTTTCGCCTTTAGTGTACAGTTTTTCGAAATTAGTGAAGAAGCCTCACGTTATTAGTGGATTAGTTGGGTTTCATAGATTAATGTTGAAATTCCTATGGCTAGAATAGAAAAAAAAGATTTCACTTCGTATCATGAGAGTAAATTGAAGTATTTGAGAAAAGCCTTGAGGAAAGAACCATTGAAGGCTACAATTTTCGTTGTTATGAATGATCTATTTATTACAAAAATAGCTTGTTAAAAAGGATTCCACTAATAACGTGTCCACTAATTTTGTCAACGATTCTTCTAATATCGGAAAATTGTCCACTAATTTCGTAAAATGACTGTAAAAAATGGAGCTCTGAAATGAACAACTTTAAAATTTCATATATTGTTATGAGATTCAAAATGTATGAATATTCCTAATATATTTTTAAATAGGAAGGATTTAAAAAAACATAACTCAAAGAGAGAATGATCTTTTAAATTATTTTTCAAAAAAAATTACAGGTGGGTTTATTCAAAAATTTTCAACTTTAAGTCAAAATATCACCGATTTCGATTGTATCTTACGTTATTTTGTAGACTTCAATTTTTTTCAAGCTGGGAAAAGATTTTGAAAAATGTGTTAGATAAAGGGTTGAAGGTAAATTTAAAAATAAATCAATTCACCCTTTGCAAATAAAAAACTCTAATTAAAACATAAATCTTGGGCTGGGTGCAATAAAATTCTGATTAAACCATAAAAACCTGTCCTAATTCGTATTATCTCGCCATATATGGATGTTTTTCAATAAAAGAAATTATTTATAATTTCGAGACAAAACAGTCATAAATGCTGGTCACATTTGTCTGATAAGAAATAATCCGCATTCTCAACTGGAAATCAAAATTTTTTATCAAGGGAGAATATCTTGAATAATTTGCATACTACCTCCTGCACAAATCCTTTATTGATTCAAGGTTTAGATTTCTAAAAGAAATAGACTCATTTTCTCCCGAAGTTTCTCAATACAGAATGAAATAAACTCGTCTATTAGAGAAGAGTTCCTGTTTGAAAAACTAGCAGAATTGAATAATGTGTTAGTGCAAATATTGAGTTAGTGAACATTCTCATACACAAAATCTAGGGAAAACAAATCAAGAAAAACCCCATATTGATTTTTTTGTATTTTGGAAACTGTTAAAAGTTAAGAAAAGATGTAATAAAATTTAGAAATGTATTAGTCACCTGTAATTATCCTCTTTCATTTGACACTAAAATCGACATTAATGAAAAATGTAGAAAAGTTATTTGGACCAACTTTAATCTGATTTTAAGTTTATATAAATCAATCACCCTCCCCAATATACGATAACATTCTGATCAGAATCCAATTCTCTATCGAATGATCTAAAAATCTCAACTTTTTGAAATTTTCAGACAAAATTTTGTACCAGGATCCTAATAGACCTACTTCAAAGTACAATGACAAGTTATTTATATATTGAAAAACTGTGAAAATACACAAATTTAAATGAATGGAGGTGTAATTTTACTCTCCACAGATACGGTTCTCACCTTGATAGTTATCCAACCAAATAATAAACACCTCTTTCCTAGAAGTTTACAGAAAAATAGCTGATAATGAAAAGATGAAGCGGTAAGGATTTTTATTTGTTTTATAGACTCATTGATCTTGTTACATTTTATCATGTTTATAAAGCATTATTTAGTCATGTTTTTAATGCCAGAAATGTAAAATTTTCACCTCAAACATGATACTGAAAGATTCATAAAAATTGCGAGTTAAGATTTGGATAAATTCGAATAAGAAAAAAAAATTCTCAAGATACAATATTTATTCGAATTAGGAAAAAGGATGTATTTAAGAAAAAGCCAAACTTGTGAATTTTGGGTGATTTTCCATTTTGATAACTGAAAAATTAATTCGATTTCTTAACTACTAGACCATTGCTTTTCATCTTGAGGAATTTAGCAAAAGAATGTTCAAATCTTATTCATAAACTTGATTCTATATTTGGGAATTCCGAGTCAGATTGAAAAAAACTACCTCAAATAAGAAATGATATAGTATTTTCTTAAAAAGTTATTACATTAAAATTTCAGCCCAATTAAATTTTGAAATTAGCTTTCAGAAAATTTCTAACTCTTTGACTCTTTAAAATTCCAAGCAAAAAGTTTTAGCCTGAATAATTATTTAAGCTGATTATTGAATTTCGGTAGATTTTTGAAGAAGAGTGGTGCTCTATTTCCCAAGATTATGATAATTCATTCTGAATTTCTATTCGATTACATTGTCTAATGATGATTCTAAATAACAATATTTAATCGCTACAAATATCTGAAATCAACGAAATTTTTTCGACCTTTATAAGTTTTAGTGGACATGAAGATGAGAATTTACTATTTTTACAAAAAACTCGAAATTTTTCTCCGGATTCACAGAAAAAACTAATTCTAAATGGAATGAGCTAATAAGATATGGATATTCAAAAAAATTAAGAAAATAATTCAATCTGACCAAAATTAGGCCGTTTTTCGAATTTCGAAAATGCACCAAATTTCCACTTTTTCAACTTTTGAACCCTACATTTTTATCGATTTCGAAGATTCGACGCAGTTAAATGCTGATATTTGGGATTCGAGAATTCGAATTTAGCTGTAGAACTTCACTGAAGTTCGTCATTACTGTGGGAAATCAGACCATTTGAATTTTTCGATTATCACGAAGCCAAATTATCCAAAATCTGGAAGTTTAAATTTTTTTCGGAAACAGTAAGATCTTCTTCGCTAGCTCTATGGCCAAATTCGAATTCTTCGTTCAATGTTCATCATTTTACTGCTTTGAATCATCGAAATCGATAGTTGAAAAAGTGGAAATTTGGTACATTTTCGAAAAAAACGGCCTAATTCTGGTCAGATTGATTTTTTGGTATTTTTTCGAATACAGTTAGACCTGTGACTTATGGTGACGGAGTAGGGGGTCTTTTTTCACCTCCAAAACAAACAAACAACAAGCCTAGTGACCATCTGGATGTACACACTCATTACAAAAACGGCCTAATTTTGGTCAGATTGAACTTTTTTCGGAATTTTTTCGAATATCCACATCTTATTAGCTCATTCTGTTTTAGAATTCGAAAAATCATTTTTTTCTGGGAATCCGGAGAAAAATTTATTCAATAAACTAGCTTTAGATCAGTGACAGAGCATCAAAAAATAAGACGCTATTCCCTATTTATAGGACCATGAAATTTTGGCAACAACAAGAGTTAGGACTTGATGAAAAATATATTGGACAAATTGAAATTTCTGATAAATATAGTCAGAGGGATCTATTACAGTTTTTGAGCTTGAAATTCCGATGCATATTTCGTAAGGACTTGCATAATCTTTATGTGTGATGTAGCTCCCATCCTTGGCATTTTGAGAATAAATTGAATTGAAGAAGTTAGATTTGCAGACCAATGAAATTAGAGACCTCAAGCGCCTAATTTTTATTTTATAGCAAGGAAAAAATTTTTAGAAATTGGAATAACGTGTGGCCATAAGAAATTTCGCCAGTAATCAAAACTTGAATTGGATAGACCTTTAGGACTTTTTAATCATTGATAGCTTTAGATTACAAAGATCATTCTAATTTATCTACAATTTCAAATACTCAAGCAGGGACTGAGTGTACGATGAGAATATTGAAAAAAGTTTGAGGATATAATGACATCGTTCTACATACATACATATATATACTTCCTACAGCACACATATAATTTAGAATCATCTTCTATTGTAAAACTACTGATATCCCATATACATTATTGTAAGTTCTCTTTTATCATTTCCAAATTCAATAAAAAGACACTCTTTTGCTGAATAGCATCGAGAAATGTAGTTGATGAGATTTGAGTAACTCACTCATGAATAACAAAATAAAAAGATTATTGATCCAATAGTTTTTGAGTCTATGTGTGGAATACTTTGCAATACTTTAGATCTAATGAAAATCTTACATGAATTTAACTGCATAGATACCATTATTTCCCTCTTCAATAAATATCATTTGATGTCTAACACAACTTAAGAGTAGCAATATAAAATTATAAACTTGTTTGTTTACGAACCCTTCCCAAGACCTGTTAGAGTATCTTAAAATTAGATTAAATTGTCTAGTCGTTTTGTACTCTTATCAGGTAGCTTCGTAAACATAATCTAACACTCACGAACACGTGAACATTAAAATGAACCTATCTCAAGTTAGAGTATTGAAACAGTAATAGCAAAATGATTTTCCACAGGTCTTATACGTTACAGGTGAATTCCTCGTTTTCTATCCCTTTCTCCCCAAATCGTATTTAGCATCTCCCTTATATACCTAAACCATGATTTTTCTTAACCAATGAGAGAACAGAAAACCCTCAACCAATGAAATTTAAGCACAGTTAATTTTTAATTTCTAAGTAGGATTCCTGATGTGTTTCACATAAATAGCATTAAATAATATTTTTTCGAAAATATTTTTATGTAAAAGAATTAGTTATATAAAGATTTAAATGAAAGGGATAGAAAATGAAAGCGGACTTCACCTGTATTACATGAAAGAAACCAAACCTCTCTGAATGGGAGAAATGATGAAAAAATTGAGAATTTTGTAAAAACCATAAATTCCCATCTTCATATTAACTAGCTCAAGTATCCAATTTGAAGTAGGATAAAATTGGAAATCTAATTGAATCATCCCTAGATAATTTCTTGATTAAACTAATTGGAATATATAATTTTTTTGGGATCAAGAATATGGTTATTTTTCAAATTTCAAAAAAATGGCATTCAGGCATAAAATCTAAGTTTGAAAAATAATTCCAACATTTTTTATGGTCACATTTTGATTTGTGACACTAGCGATGATTTTGTTCCTGATTATCCGGAGAAAGAGAGTATTCTCATCTTCATGTGGGTTTATATAAAAAATTATGAATAAAATTTTTTCCAATGATTTTTTCAGGTGAAAACAGTTGGGATTCGCTGCTAGTATCATTAACCATTGTTCCCTTCTCATGTCTCTATCCATTGTTGGTTGTTCAATTAGACTTTAATGTTTTCTACCTCTGTTCTCACTCTCCCTGAATCTATTCATCGTATATTGTGTATTGTAGACTTGAACGAAAATTTCCAAAATTACTTAAATAGCCCATCGATATGATTGAATTATGATTCAAGTATTTTGATACTATCTCACCAAATTTCACTTCAAAATATCATTTTATGCTTCTAAAATAAGATAAACAAAATTTTCAAATTGAAAACGTTCCATAGTAAAAACGAAAATAGTAAAATTCATGAAAAATAAGAGAAATTTAATTTTTTAGCAACTGAAAAAACAATTTTAATAGTATTCAAGTCATTTTCGCAAATTTTTTGTAAGAAATAGTGGGAATTCAAAAGATGAATAAAAACGTTTTTAATATGAAAATTTTGTTATCTTATTTTAAAAGCATAAAAAGATATTTCGAAGCGAAATTTGGTGAGATTAAAATACTTGAAGATTAAATTTATCATATTGATGGTCGATTTAAGTAATTTAGGAAAATTTCGTCCAAGTCTAGTGTCTTGTATTAGATTAGAAACCTTGTTTCTTCAAATCGTTCAATTAAACTTTATAGCCTCCCTTTCACTGTATTGAATTGAACTTTAATACCAATTTTATACTTTATATTACTTTTCTCCTTCACTCTCAAATTATCTGTTTTTGAATGAAGTAAAATAATAAAAAAACAAGGATCACGTGTAAGAATGATAGAATACAGTGTAATTGGTTATTTCTCCCTCAAAAATATACAAATTTTTATCTCATCTTTGGACACCACCCTTCCACGCAACCATTTCCTAATTACTACAACCATACATGAAAGGATCTTTTGTATTTTCTGGTAAACGTAGATAATTGAAATTGCATTGGGTTTCTTTTTCTTCTAGAAAAAAAGTTTCCCTCCGACATTGGTTCCTGATTATTTCTATACACTTTGTTCAATTTGAATTTTCAAGAAAAATATAGAGAACTTTCCGAAATCATCTCTCAATTATATTGACCAAAAGATATCCTCTATCTTCGTAATCAAAATTGGAAAGTATCCATTTGAGTTTGGGATTCTTACTGTGTTTGTATAAATATAGGAATTCCAAGAATTTCGACTCTCTGAGTAGTTTATTAGTTTCTACTGGCTGGTACTTGAAGACTATATACTTGAAATTTATAACTTGGAGCTCACACATTTATTTACATATTTATTTATTTCTAGGCCAAATTTTTATTAACTGTAGATATAGAGAATGGTTACTCAGCCATATTTGTGGACAAATTCATCAACAGATCTGATATCATAGACGATGAAACAAACAGTCCCTATCTCTCTTCGTCAACATCAGCTCAAAAGGTGAACCTCATCAACCAATCAGAGGATTCCATAAATGTACTTATTCTCTGTATAAATATCTAGCCAGTAGAGTACAGAAAAAAAACTATCAAAATTACAATTCTCGAACAGATTTTAGTAATAAACAGATAGAGAGGATTTTATTTACGTGAAAATCTATTCTCAGAACCATCTGAGAACAAAGGTAGAAATTTGTATTACTTTTGAGGCCCTAATCACAACGATGCATAGATCTGGCCACTTCCATTGGTTCATTGAGATGGGGTAAACGAATTGGAATCCATTTTAGTCGACAATTGATGAGAAAATATGATCAAAATTAACCCTAAGCTCAGTGGAAGATTGTTGATTTTAGTTTGATTAAATATTAAAATTTTAATAAATACAATATTTCGTAGAATTTTACTCCCAAGATTTTATTTCAATCGATGAATTTTTTGCTCTTCTGGTTGATGGCTTTGTAATTATCTTGTCGGAATATAATCTACGATAATTCCAATATCTCTCTATAAAGCTTATTATTAATCTTCTATCTCATCTTCCGATCCAAATTTGTTTATAACTCTTTATTTCGGGTCTGTTTCAATGAATTCAGTCGTTATATATGTGTATGATTTATAAATTGATGATATCGGGTTAAAACAAATTAGTGAAACTATATGATAAAAATAGATTTGATTTCGATACTACTCATACGGGAAGCAAAACAACAAAACCAAAGAAAAATGAAACTAATATGGATACTATCCATTGGATAGGGATGGAAATTATGAATATATTCTAATTCCGGTGAAATGTTGTGAGGATGAGCCATCCAAAATTGACTTAGAATCAACAGTAGAATAATAAATCTAAATGTTATAAAGATGGAAGTTCATGATTACAAAATAGTGTTTTAGAGGCGTTAATTAACCTCTGATTTTATCTTAGAAATAGAAAAATTCAAAAAGATAGGCGATGCCATTTTTGTTAAAAAAATAACGCTTTATTTTGTGGCATACTCACCCGGTTTTCCATGCCAGGTTTGTACACAAATATTTCAAAAATAGATCTGGCCCTGCTTTTTGTTTACCTCGTGGAATGCAAAGGCTTTTTGTGAGTTTCTGCAGCCGAAATCTTTGTCTAATGCTGATCTCGAATATCAGCACATAACTGCTTCAAATCTTTGTAAAAATTTTGGATTCGAAAGTTGGAAAAGTGGAAATTTGGTGCGTTTTTGAAATTCGAAAAACGGCCTAATCTGATTGAATTTTATCAGAAATTTTTAAAAATTTGCACTTTATTTGCTGATTTTATTGTGGAATTCGAAAGATAAATTTTTTGAGTTATTAGTAGTAGCAAGATTCCCTATATACTTGAAACTATCAGATAATTTCGAAACCGAGTAACAAGATTAACTGAATTCTACTTAAAATTTTTACTACTAACAATATAACTGAATTATATCAGGGAATCTTGAGACTATCAAGAGTAACAAGATTAACGGTAACATCATGAGAATCATTTCAAGAATCTGGATTAAACTCTGACCCAGGTTGAATTTAGGTGATCTGAAAAATCTACTCCTAATAAATACATTTAATCTAGATTCCAAAAAATCTTCAAACTTTATTTCCTGATGAGAAAATTGAGAATTTGCTAAAAATCATAAACTCTCATCTTCATATTCAAATTATCTACTCATCTAATGTCTGTAAGATTATTTTTCTGTAAAAGAGAAAATTCCAATTTCCCAGCCTAATAATGATTGGATGGAAAATTCTACTCATGCTTCATTTGGTGTGTAAAAGAAATTTATGACTACTGGGCGTGGAGATTTGTTCAGACATAAATTGGATCTCCTCTATCTCTTCTTCTCATATTAATTACAATAATGACTTGGTGTGTGGATGAGGGTGTGTCTACTAGCCACATTGTCGGATCAGCATCTTGTAAATGATGGCGTTGTCTACTGTGTCAAATGCGCGTATTTGCATTTAAATAGCCTTGTGAAATTTATCGAATTTCGTCGCATTTTAATTACACTTTTCTCACGAATTAATTCTCTCGTTTAAAGTCAAGCTAAATAATTATAATTGGCTTTTGCATGCCTAGTTACGCACGAGAAGCAAATTTTATTTCCTTCATTTTGTATTCTATATTTTAAGTTATAATTTTTAACACTTGGAGTCTCACTCTAACACATAAAGGCACATACGAACTATGTAAGTCATTATGATCCATTTAAGGATCAGAAAATACTTCGTTTACCACCCATTCGTTTCTTGGAATACACAGAAACTTGAGCTCTATCATTTGTTAAACACGTGTCATACTAATTTTGTGTAAAACTTTTTTTTGAGCCTGTTAAATTCACATATGCAATCGCCAGGACTCCATTTGCTAAAACCTAAAAGATATTCAATATTTGGATCGAAAAACGAACCAATTTTTTTATCGATAAAACACAATTTATTAAAACTTAGGATTCTCAGCCATTGGTCATTCAAACGTTCGCCTTCTTCAGTGGTTTCGACCAGCTCATCAAACACAAATTACTATTTATAAACTTTCATGATCTCATCCCTATCATTTTCATCCAATCAGATGAGAGAATAACATTATATGGTAATTAAGTAATGATAATTATCACTACTATGATTGATTTTGATTGGTTGATTTTATTTTTCTGAATTAATTCATTGACTTAAACCGTAAATATCTATTTGAATTTTACAAGATATCGAAATAAAACTATTAGAAAGAGCACAAAATTTTGCATAAGATAGAGTCTTAACACTCCAAGATTTATGGAAAATGTGAGCTCTAGCGAGCTTTAAAAGCAAAAATATATGACAAATTTTATGAGTTTTTACAGCTACTTCAAGTTTAACTCCCGGTTTTTAAAAAAAGAATTTTTCGCGTCATACTGAAATATACCTCATTATACGCAGGATTTTCCGTTCTGTAAAATTACCTAATTAGTTTAATTGTGTAATTGCGTTTAAGACAAGTAATTTGAAGAAATATAAGGTCTAATTTGGGATTTTCGCATATTTCAGTTTTTTGGGAAATTTTTAGTTTTTCTACGATAGATTTTAACAGAAATTAAATTTTTGGAATCTGTGGAAAGTTCTGCACAAATCCTGAAAATATTATCTATATATCTAAAAATCTATTTTTTTATTTCGCCCCCCCTTGTAATCAGAAGAATAGAATAGTAGACCTTATTTTTCATTAGATTTAATTTAACTTTCTTCTTTTGCCAAAAAGCTGAATCCAACATTGCTTAATGTTCACTTTGCCAACATTTCCACGAAAAGTATCATTACAATTGCCAATTTCAAGAGCCTTGTCAATTAACCTCTTTTAAAGTTTTTTTTGAACTCTGCGAATTTTGACCTCGTTCCATTGAAGAAGGTATTTGACTATCTCAGTATCGAAACGACTAGAAGAATCTTTGGATAACGAAATTTTTGGCTATGATCTCATGAAAATATATAAATTGTAAAGAGTTTTTGATTAACTTGTCCTACCACTGGACTCGAGTATTTTAATCACGTATAGTAATGAGCTCTGGAAATTTCAGCTGAAAATGTTGGCTCATCCGATAATGTATGACATACAGTGTTAATCTTATCTATCTATATCTACTCTTATTTCATCGTAAAGTAACATTTGAAATTAGATTTTTAACACCTCAGGGATTTCGCTAACGGAAGAAGTAAGGTAATTTTCCCTTTCATTAGTCAAGGGGAGACTTCCTGCTGCCTACTCATTCATAAGGGTATTCTTTGTAGTTTTACTTATAGTAAACTAAATCATCAACTAACGAGAATTATACCTGCGACATGATTAGTATTAGCTTACACGAATTTTGCACTGATTATGATTTTAATGTAGGGTTTTTTTCCAAGTTTTTTTAAATATCTTTAATTCCATGAATCTATACTTTTTGCAGTTCGTTAAAGAAGATATAAATTCGATAAGGAATTCGTGAAATTCAGTAAGAAACTCGCGAAATTCATTAAAAAATTGTATTTTAAAATGTCATTATTGAAGGAAGATATGAAATTCAATAGGGAAGTTGTGAAAAACGATATGGAATTAATGCAATTCATAAAAGGAAAATTTTATCTTCCTTTCGCAATAATTTAGAATAATAATATTTCACATGGTTTGTGAATTGTATTATTTTATCTAGAGTTAATTTGGCTTCCTCTGCGATCTCCTAGAGTCTTCTCATACAATATTCAGCAAAAGGAATACCGTCTTGTCCTCTTAGGTAGTCAATATTTTCTCCTTTGTTCAACGTTCGATGTGATCAATTAAGCTTTGTAGAACTTGTGGCGTTTTTTGACATTAATCATTGATATCAACAATTATAATTATTCTTCTTCGAGGTAAACTCTCTCTGGGATTGCGGATTCATTTGTAAGCGGTTGAATATGGCACTCCCATGTGATTAATGAATTAAGACCAATCTTCACACAAAACCACACTAAACTCATCAATCCAATAGCTTACCAATCAGAAGACTAATTGCGATAATTGAATTTATTCACTACATTTAAAGAAATTTTTATCTTAATTTTGTCCCCTTTGATTGACGAATAAAACTTGAATATTCCTTAATAAATTGCATCAATTCCATATCGTTTTTCACAACTTCCCTATTGAATTTCATATCTTCCTTCAATAATGACATTTTAAAATACTATTCCTTAATGAATTTCACGAATTCCTTATCGAATCTCATATCTTCCTTAATAAACTGCAAAAGGTATAGAACATTTTAAGCAGTAGATTCTCGCTACACTGTTCGTTATGAAGAAGAAATATTTAAAAATAATAGCTTTTCAAGGAAATTATGGTATATTTAAAATCTTGAGTAAGCACCAAACCTCCATTTTTTGAACTTTGAGTTGAAAATTATTGGTGATTTTAAAGGGAGAGAGTGATCAAAAGTCGATTTTTAGGATCATGATTAGACAAATAAATCAAATACCCTGATCAGATTTCGAGAATCTCCCCATCATTTTGAAATTAAAATTGAAATTTGACTTTTTGATCATTTTCCCTACTTGAAAATCAATGAAATTTTGATGACTCAAGATCCCTTAAAAAACACGAATTTATCTAAACAATTATGGTCATAATCAGTTCCCTTGTAGAATCGTGATCCCTAAAATTTACTTTGGAATCAACAAAAATTTTCAAGATCTGGATTGAGAATTTTGAAAATTTCATAGGCTTGCAAAGTTTCTTTTACAATGTCTCAAGTAATCAGATTAAATTTCATTCGCTGCATGATTGTTTTAATTTAGATTCGGAAATTTGAGAGTGAATCTGAAATAACTTTTATCGATTTTTGAAAATAACGAACATGAGAACTAGATTCTTATTTAAACATCTTTTATAATTATGGTTCTCTGAGATTTTGTCGAAAAGGAAATTGGAAATCAGTTCTAAGAGAGTTGAGATAAATCTGGTGCTTCATTCTGACTAAGTTTGTAGTCTTTGTCAGGATCGAGTAACAAGTAGGGTTCTTCAGATTCAGAAATATTCCGAAAAAAAATCATCGAAATCGATAAAAATTTTGGGTTCAAAAGTTGAAAAAGTGGAAATTTGGTGCATTTTTGAAATTCTAGAAACGGCCTAACTGAATTTTTATCGGAATTTTTTCGAATATAAATTAGCTTATTCCGTTTTAGATTAAAAAAATTTTTTTTCTGTGAATCCGGAGAAAAATATTAAATTCTCATCTTCATGTACTTGAAGATTAAGTTATGGTTGATTTTAGTAATTTTGGAAAATTTCGTCTAATAACTTTTATGACTTTTTTAGGCCCTAGAAATAATTAAAGATGATAAATAGTTAGTTATGAAAAGATAAGAAAACTTACCATATGTTGTTGAAATGCAATGATTATTTACACATTTAGACACATTAATTGATGTTAAAGAGTGATGATGTACAACATTAAAAATGTTAACTGTCTGTGTTGAAGAACACGAGAATCTGTTCTATTTTCATTAGGAGAATTCTAGCTGATTTAACAAATTTTTTCTAGATGATTTTTATCAAGATCTGATACGAAAGCTTGAACTCTAATCCTTATTTCATTTTTATAATTGTGAATAGATTTTAAAAAATTTCATATATAGTTCTACCAAATATGATATGAACGTCAAAACCTACTGTCCTGTACATATAATATTTTTACTCTGATAATATAATGAAAAAGGTATGGTTGGCAGTTACAAATTGACAACTTTCTCAAAAGGCAAAAAGTAATTAGTAGATCAAGAGATGAATTTTACAACCAGCTCTCTACCTTTCCGAAACAAGTTGCACTGTCAAAATGAACCAATAGAAGGTCCCAAATAAAGCTATGTATTAATATGTTAACCGGGGTGGAGTCTGAAAAGACCCGGAAAAATATTGCGAGATTTCGGAATTAATTGTTAAATGAAAAGAGTCATGAAAAGACTCCATCAATATTGAACTTTTAGGAAATTTATTAACAGAAATAATAATGAGAAAAATAATAAATTTTATAGAAAAATTAATTTGATTGGATATCGTTGGCGTTTTTACCACCATATGCTGGTTTTTGCCTGACTATTACAGCCTTTTTCAATCTTATTTCACGCAAATTATGCGTTAGATACTGTTAGATTGCCATATTTAATATTGTGGGGGAGATCTTCCTCGCAAAAAATTTATCAGAAAATAATCTGTGAGTTTTCCCATATTCATGTAGAACACTCAAATATACGCTTTTTATTCTCAAAACCTTACAAATGAGTTTAGAATCTAACAATAAAATCTTAAATTGACTGAATTCTTGTTGGTTTGACGGCATTATTCTTACATTACCCACCAAATTTTAAATATCTGGTTGACTCTGATCTTTTAGGCTTTTTCCTGCTGAATCTCAAGCAAAGATTGCAGAATTTGCTATGCTATTCAGCTTATTTATTCGAATTTATTTATTTCATCTGATAAATCTAGAAAACATTCTAGCAGTTGGTAATCAGTTAGAATTTATTCATCGACAAAATTTTGCAAAATTACTTAAATCGCCCATCGAAAAAACTAATCGTCAAATAATTGAATATAATAATCTCACCAAATTTTGCTTCAAAATACCTTTCCATGCTTCTGGAATAAGATAAACAAAATTGTGAAAATTTTCAAATTTAGAACGTTTTTTATTGTTTTATATTTATAATTTTAACTTGAATTCACATTATTTCTTCACATGAAGATGTAAAAATGACTCAAATCCTATTAAATTTTTTTTTCAATAGCTCAAAACGAAATTTCTATTATTTTTCATGAATATTACAATTTTGATAGCTCAAAAAACTTTTTAAATTTAAAAAGTTTCACAATTTTGTTTATCTTATTTCAGAAGCACGGAAAGGTATTTTGAAGTAAAATTTGATGGGATAATATTAAAATACTTGAAGATTAGTTTTTCATATCGATGAGTGATTCAAGTAATTTTGCAAAATTTCGTCTAAGTTTACTATTCACTGAGCAAATTTTCGATTTCTAGCCTAGCTCAGAATCTGATGGACTCTTCAGGAGAAATCGAATGATGTATAAAATATTTGGTCATCAGGAAATCGAATTTGATCAAGATTTTTTGGAATCTAGATCGTAGGTTCCACTTTCAGGATCTGAAGAAAAAAAATTTGAAAAAAATCATATTTCAAGAAAGTTATGGCATATTTCAAATCTAGCGACGGCGCCGAGTTCCCATTTTTTTGAACATTGAGTTAATAATTTTGTTGATTCAAAAGTGAGAGAGTGATTTTTAGGATGAAAATTAGTCAAAGAACCCGATTATGAGCATAAAAATTTCAATGGACTCGCCAATTTCCAGGGATCTTGAATCATCAAAATTTTATCGATTTTCATGTAGTGAAAATGTTCAAAAAATCAAAATTCGATTTTCACTCGAAGATGGGCAGATACTCATAATCTGAATCAGCATATTTGATTTCTTTGACTAATTGTGATCCTAAAAATCAACTTTTGATCACTCTCTCACTTTTAAATCAACAAAATTATTAACTCAATGTTCAAAAAAATGGGAACTCGGCGCTATCGCTAGATTTGAAATATGCCATAACTTTCCTGAAATTTGATTTTTTTCAAATTTTTTCTTCTTCAGATCCTGAAAGTGGATAACATAATTATAAATAGTTTGAAAGAAAAGGTTAATTAGCATAATAGATGGATTTTCATGATATCTTTTGGAAATCATGATCATTGGCTAAAAATTGTTGTAAAAATCATGAATTCTCATCTTCATATTAACTATAAGTAAAATAAGTCTATCAACTGTATTTCTATCAAAGCTCTAAAATTTGAGAGATTTTTTACTAAAAATGTAACTTTGACTCTATCACTGCCACTTTAGCCCTTTCAGTGGCGAGACTATTTCACAATTTTTATAAAAACCAAAATTTAGCCATGAAGATACCAAGTTATTTGGCCAAAAATATTACTAGTGCAAGTTCACATTGTGGGCTTCAATTAAAACTTTAATTGATCCAGAAACCTATCAAACTGGTAGAGTTATTAAGGTTCAAAAAAATTGGAAAATGGACATATATGTCCATCGACACCCGAGAGGGTTAATAGAAAATAATTTTGGATAAAAATTTTAATACTTCGAACCGAAAATTCATTCTGAACCACATTTTCAACCAGGGAAAATTAAATTGAAAAAAATTAAATATTAGAATTGAAAAATCTATCCCTTCTGAGCAGTCTCAAGTTCCTGCCTTAGATACTTGAAAGGCTTCCTCGTTGATATACCCGAATTAGACATGAGATAAAAAGAAAATAAGTTTGAAAAGTGATCTGAAAGGCATTATAACCCAAAAAAAATCTTCTTCCCTGGATGCAATGGAATAAGCAAGTTAAAATTCTCCACTGTTATTAATCATATTAATTTTTCTAATTTGGAATTCAAGATAGAAAAACTGTAATGTAAGCAAGATAATCTCATGGGATGCGTAGTACTCTTTCTCTCTCTAGCCAAGTATTGAATATCCCCTTGTCTCTCTTAGTTCTGCATCCCCTTTTGTCTTTTTCTTCCTGACAAGGAAGATTATGTTTCCCTTGATGTTCATAGAACTCAATCCATTCTTACTCAAAATTAATAAATGTTAATGTTAAATGTTTTCAAAAACAAACAAGATCTTCTTGCTCAAGTCTATTTTAATCAATGATTATTAATCATCAGTGAGTGGGAATAAATTTCAGAAATTAACACATTCTTCCTAGTTTCCTGCTATTTTTAATCTAATTTAATTCATGTTCAAAAGATGAATCTGATATTTTTTAATCTTGAATCTGGATCAGTGTAAATGAAATAAAATTTAGAAAATCCAATGCATTCACTGAAAAGATTTTCGATTATATCTCGGTCGACAGAGAATATTCCTGTTCAGTTGCATATTTTGAGACTCGATCGTCCTATTTACTCACAACAGATTAATATACTGTATTAATGATACAATCGAAATTCTCTGAATGAAAAAATCATTTTCTAACCTAACACTTTGCTCAAATCAATTTTTTCGACTGATCTTATTTCTTGTTTGATTTTAATCGTTAACGTCCCACAGTCCTTTTAAATACACATAACAATTAAGAAACTCATTATGATATATCTAAGCATAAGAAAATACCTCGTTTTCGTTTGGTGAATGTTCATTTAAAACTACTTTTAAGTAAGTAGGAATTTCAGTATAAAATAGACCCTGACAAGAATATTCCTTGGAAGAAAACATTTAAAAAAACTTTATTTTAGTAATTGTTTATCATAATCACATTCAAAATAGAAAATTTGCCAGGTTATTGAAAAAATTAAATTATAAATAATCAAATATCTTCAAACTCCACATCTCAAGCTGGTAAATCAATCTTCATACATTTTGCTCAGTGCAATAAATTAGTTCACCTAATAAGTGATCGTTAATGCTAACAAGGAAAAAGATTAAAAATGATAATTCTTATCTTTAGTATTTACTTTCTAGATCGTTGGGATCATTCATCAAAAAAAAGATATCTAAAGAGAAAATTATTGATGACAAGAGAAATGATGTCTCGATTAACCAAACCATCAGGAAAAAAAATTATTTCTAGCATAAGATTTTAGCTTCATCATTAATGCCAAACTTTTGAAAGAATTACAGTGATATCTCGACTTGGGTCCTTCTTTATTCATAGTTATAACAATCGTAGCAACAAGTGACATCGTGAGTTAACAAAATATTCAGTAGGGATTTATAGAAAGAATTATCTGACCAGATTTGGTAACTAATTCATAAATTTTGGTACAAACAACCTGTATCAGATAATCTTTCAGATGAAATAGAATTGATCGTGAAATTTTCTCATTTATCCGTTCTATTTACAACTTTTTGAATGCTATACATACAGTTATGGTTTGAAAACCATAAGATAAAGAACTAAACGAGAATGCCGAATTTAATGCTACACAACACAAAAAGACGAGCTGTAAATTCTATCATAGATATGGCATCTCTCAAGGAATTAAGATGGTTAAAACAGGTCTTGAAATCTTCTGAAATAGTCATTGAATCAAGGGGAACATTGTTCGACAATCTATTTTTCTTCATACACATTATTATTGTGACCTATAATCTGAGATCAGTATAAAAAACAGAATCACCTTATTTGGATTTTGATAGTATTGATCGATACATTAATGAAATGAATCAACAATTTGCCACGTTTGCAGATTTTTCCAATTATTATCCTGGAAAAACAATAAGAAGTAAATACAAAAACAGTAGTGAATGACTTGTTCGAAATTAAATAAAATATCTATTGAAATAGCCCAGTTGTAGACAATATTTTGAGAAAAGATCACCCTATTTACTCGAAAGGGGGAAATACACACAGATCAATGCAAATTGTAAGGTCATCTCATGATATGATCGAAATTCTTCCAAT
>SSNU01000038.1:0-53614 GCA_012064415.1 Gyrodactylus bullatarudis
ATTTATTGATTTGTTTAAATGATTCAACATTTTACTTGAATTCGTTTATACAGATCTCGAGATGAGGATTATTTTAATATTCTCACTAGTCTGTGTGAATAGAGACTCAAAAGTAATCGTTGAATCACAATCAACACACTATTCTCTGCTAATAATTGAAAATTTCATTCATTTTGATAGATTTTAGTCAAAGTTATTAAAGATCATCTTAAAAATCCTTTTTCGTTGAAATCGACTTTCTTATTTTTAAGGAATCTGTATCAAAATGTAGATTTGTACGATAATATTGTCGAACCTCATCAAGAATATTATTGTTAGATTCTAAACTCATGTGGAAGGTTAGAGAACAACTAGCGTAAATTTGAGTGATAAACGTTCTACACAAATTGAGACAGAAAAAGAAACTGAAATTAATGAGACGTTAGCTAAAGCTGATAATCTTCTCTCTCAAATCCAGTGAACAGCCCCAGCAACTATTACAGAATTGGCAAAATGTGAAACCAGTGAGAAGTCAACAATAGTTGATAATTATAATCAAATTACCAGTCAACCTGTAATTAGTGATAAAAGAGAAAGGAAAAGCTGCTCAACAACCAAAAGAAAACGAAAAAGGTACAGTGGGCAGTTACAAATTGACAACTTTCTCAAAAGGCAAAAGTAATTAGCAGATCAAGAGATGAATTTCACAGCAAGCCATCCACCCTTCTGAAAGAAGTTGCGAAGCCAAAATAAGCCAATGGAAGGTCCCAAATGGAGCATTGTAATAGTATTTATATGTTAACCGGGGTAGAGTCTGAAGAGACCCGGCGAAATACAACGTTTATCACTCAAATTTACGCTTGTTGTTCTCTAACCTTCCACATGAGTTTAGAATCTAACAATAAAATGTAGATTATTTTCATTTTTGGGGAAAATTATCAAGTATAGATCAGTTTTTAGTTGACATTTGAGGTCGAGGAAAATTTATTCTATTTGTAAATAAATCACTGATTGAAAACTAGATATAAACATTATGAGTATTTCTTTTCACTGGTAATATGATTATAATAATTGAAACAGATTTTGATTTAAATATATATCTTAAGTTTTGTTGAAATAATCCCTCATCAAAATATAAAAAAAGACCAAAAACAAAACAATTTTAAAAAAACATTAGTTAACATAGGAAAAACGTGGAGAGGTTGTTCTCAATTCTGATTGGTTGATTTTTTTATAAATTTACGCTGACAGGAAAGTAAAGTATTACCTCACAAACTATCTTAGTTTGCTATCATGCTATATTTTTGCTAGCCAGGCATAAGAATGCCATAGATATTTGAACTTTTACCGAAGGAAGTAGAATTCATTAATTCATGATTCTTTTTGATCGAAATTATTAAACTTATCAATGTTCAGAGATAATAAGATTAATTTCTGTAGAGGCTAAATAGTTAATCCAAAACAAGGTATATTTTTATGCATGAAATCTATGAGCAGTTCCATCAAGAGTCTGGTGAAAATGGGGCAATTTTCAACCCCATTTTTACCTTAGATCTTCAATTTCTAAGTTATTTTGTAATAAGATCGAATGAAATTTAAAAGATATCCTTTTTGACATTAATTGAGTCTTTGAAACAATTAACTTTAAAATAAATCCCTTCATTGGCAAAGTTTCACTCTAAATTACTCACCAGTAGATGGGAATTTCAATATAAATCAGACCCTGATGAAATTATGTGTAAGAAAAAATTTTCTTAAAATTCTGTCCTAGTAAATGATTTTTATCATCACATTTTAGGTAATTCTGAGAGAGAATTAAGCCTGAAGCTTTCTTCGTTTAGCTATGGTATTGAAAGGGTTAATATTATTTGTTTATCATCTCTATTAACAATTAATTTTCAAAAGCCTTGTATTGAATTGGGTTTAAATCCTTTTGAGTTCATTTGATTTAACTTTAAATGGATTAACGATACACGAATGACTTTTAAATGAAGTTAAGTATAGTATTCCTTTTTTTTTCTCTGTGAAGCCTTCGTGAGCTTTATTCAATCTTTAACAACACATATCAACCTTTTAGTTGTTTTTCTTAACTTTGAATGATTTCTGAGTTACAATCGAATAATCCTGGATGAAATCTTTGCCTTCCTCTTCCGAAGAATAAGTGCTCACAACAGTTAGCAAAGTCATCAGATGAAATAATAAAAGTTTATTGTAAGAACAATAACTTATTAATTATTTATAAATCAAATCATGATTACTCTATGTCCAAGAAAATCTGAAAAAAAATTAATTTTATGAAAAGTATATTCATTTTTCAAATTCCCAGTTTTTCGAACTTTGAGCTGAAAATTTTTATTACTTGAAAATCAATGAAATTTCGATAATTCAAAATCTCTCGAAAATGGGGTAACTGTCGATAACTTGACGGTGCTAGTCAGCTTTCTTGTCTAATCTTGATCCTGAAAATCAATTTTTAATCACTCTCCCACTTTCAAATCAATAAAAATTTTCAGCTCAAAGTTCGAAAAAATGGGATTTTGGCACCAAATGGGAATTTGAAAAATGAATATATTTTTCATAAAATTAATTTCTTTTCAGATTTTCTTTCTTCAAATGATAAAATTGGGCAGCATGAGTAGGATTCCAGAAAATCTTAAACAAATTCGAATTCTTGATGAAAATATCGAGATTTCTGTAAAAATCATAGATTCCCAACTTCATATCAACCAACTTTATAAAACTAGTTGACATGAAGATGAGAATTTGCCATTTTTAAAAAAAACTCGATATTTAAAAAAAATAAATTTTTGAATTCTAAAACGGAATGAGCTTAGATGTGGATATTCGATATTATATTTATTTTGACTAATAGGAAATTTATTTGGAAAAGTTTATTTTCTTATTGTTAAATTATGCAATCTAATTGGATTTTTTCCAAAATTCATTTGTAAACTTTTGAAAACGATCTTGAAATGGTATAGTAATCTCACCCTCTATTTTTCTCAATGTAATTTTACATCTTTTACTCTTTTAAATTGATAGATTGAATGAAATTTTCGGATGAATTACTTTACTGGTTAGCTAATTAAAGTTTTATTTTTACTCATGAAACTCATTAGTAAAAATGTTCCTGGGGATTCTTCTACTACTTCTCTGTGGCTTCTCTGCTAATTCTCAAGAGTACTTTCTCTTGAAATCGACATTAGGCTTGAAGGATTTTACAAAGACAATTCCTTCCTCATGCCTGATTGATGAGAAGGTAATTCTTTCTATCTTCATTAAGAATTATTCTTTAAGCTTTATTTCAACTTTACAAACATCAAAAGTATTTTTTATCGTGTTAAATGTTATAATTCAAATAACAATACCTTTGCGAAATATACTGGAGGGGGCATTATAAAAGACACTCAATTGAATATAATCAGTAAAGCCTTGCCTGTGAGTTTTTGATAAATAAATGTAATTTTCACAAAAAGGACAATTTCACAAACCAAGCCTTGGATAGATTGGCAAAACTTCGAAGTCAACTCTCTTATAATGATGAATATTTCTCAAGACAATTCGCCTTCGGTTCTGACGGTACTCATCTTCCAGTCGGCTTAGATATGAACATTCTTCCAATTCATAAAGCAGGCTTTCTGGGAAAATCGGTTTTAGTTTATTCGATAGATGATGGATGTCAGTTAGATCATGTTGATTTTGGAGATAATGTCATTAAAGATCTCATTGAAAATTTCACTGATGATCCAAATCCTGAAGGAACGTGAGTCTGTTTCATTAAAAATTAAAGCTAACTGATATGAAGATAAGATTTTTTGACTTTTGAGCAGGGCAAGTAGAGCAACTCAAGTCATATTTTGATACATAATATTATAATATACAACAAACACTGAGTATAAAGCTAGTTGACATGAAGAGGAGAATTTACTTTTTTTACAAAATTAATTCTTCAAATCCCATAATAAAATAAGCCAATAGGTTGTGGAAATTTAAAAAATTTTCTGAAAATATTTAATCTGACCAAAATTAGGCCGTCTTTAGACTAAGGGCTTTTTAACATAGATGAAATGAAAAAGAATCCCTTGCGGTGAGTTTTCATGTCAATAATAAAAAGACCAACACGATTCAAAGTAAACTTAGAGAGAAATAAGAGGGTGCAACTGTTCTCTAATTTAACCCAATCGAATTCGAATTCTTTGTCTAAGGCTGATCTCGAATATTTGCATTTAACTGCTTCAAATTTTTAAAATCGATAGAAATTTGGTGCATATTTGAAAATCTAAAGAAGGCCTAATCTTGGTCAGATTAAATATTTTCAGAAATTTTTTTTAATTTCCACAACCTATTGGCTTATTTTATTATGGGATTCGAAGAATTAATTTTTTCCTAACCATAAGGAGAAAAATATTGATTTTTTTGTAAAAAAAGTAAATTCTCATCTTCATGCCAATTAGGTTTACTCATATAAATCACGAAAAAAACTGAAATTTAACGGAATTTTAAAGTCATATTTTAATACTCATAATTTAGTCGGAAAGAAAGCCTTGAAAAATTAGTTTTTTTAATTGTATAACCCTTCTTCGAATATACAATAGATCATTTCTCCTTTGGATTGTCCTAGTCTATAAAATACAAAATTTTTATCTGATTGAATTTGAATCTCAACTAGCTTAAGCAGATTACCGTATTTCTTTTTGAAGAAGTAAAAACCCAATTTAAAGTTTAACCCTCGCCCTGGAAATGGGGTCCCTGTGGTAGATTTATTTTTTGATTAATCTTTTTATTCTCTTTAAGGCATGGAACAGCTACTGTCGGACTTATTTTGGCAAAACCCAAAAATTCAATTTGTATAGCTGGAGTGTCTCCAGAAGTTTCTTTGGGGTGTAAATCAAATATATTTCTCATGATTCATTTCAGCACTGAAACTAGTCGGCAATGGCATTTATGTATCTGAGATGGCAGCTGCTCTTATGAGAGATCATCAAAAGGTTTCAATTTACTCCAACTCATGGGGCCCACTAGATGATGGTAAAACAGTACAGTATTTCAAAGATATAGTTATTACAGCAATTGAAGAAGGAATTATAAAAGTAAGTGGAATTACGTCTCTGATTAAACCAATATAGGGACGTTCAGGTTTAGGCAGCATATACTTGTTCTCAAATGGTAACGGTGGATTTATTGATACATGTGGGGCTGATGGATATGCAGCCATTCCATATGCCATGGCTGTACAGTCTGTTGAAGAGAGTGGAGAAACGCCCAAATATGCAGAAATGTGTGGTCATATTTTCATTTCGGCATTTTCAAGCTCAACTAATTCAGTGAGATCATTATTATAAACCATGTATAATTGGATTATAGTTTCTAATCATACTTTATAATCGTTGTCTAATCCGTTTATTAAATAAACTTTTACTTTACAAAATCAGTTATATCTGCGTTTTTACAACTAATATGTACACTTTGATCAATGTTAAACAATGTATACAAATGTATAGAATGGTATTCACACTAAGGTGTTTCAGGATCAAAAAACTGTGTCAGAGCCTCTATTGGAGATTTTAGAAAATTCAATTCTTATCAAGTGGGAGGATCTTCGACATACTTGTTTAACACAAAGCTGGTATTTACTTGTGTTTGTGTCAAAAATTAGGGAAATGGTTTCCATTATTTTTTACTTTTAAAATTAAAAAAATGTAACTCATTATATGTAACCCTTTCATATGTGGGCCAAAATATTAAACCTAAATTTTTTTTTGAAATAAAGATGCCATAAATAAAAGATACAAACCATTAAATAACTTGTTTATCAATCTTCCCGAAAAAAGTTGGACCAAAAGTTATTTTATTAGGATTGACTAAATTCACCTTATTTATTTTAAAATATCCTAAAATCACTTGTGCGGTCGCTTGAAAGTAGATAGGGAAAATGTATTTAAAAGTGTCGAAAAAAGATTTTCTATTAAAAGTTTTTCAGATGATTTAAGGTTTTATTAATCATCTATAATTCATTCTGATTCCGAATATGTATTCATTTTCAATGTTTGAACTCATTAAATTGACTCGGACCTGAAAGGGATAAGCTACCCAATAGGAATACACTGGTATAACTCATAAAATCTTGAGTGATTCCCTCACATTTTCCAGAATAAATCTTCTTTGGAAAATAAATTCATTTCTACCTTTTCAAAAAATTCTCTACGGTTTAACCAGGATCAATATGACTGATCTCAAGAGTAAAGAAATTCAAGTCTTTGATCAAAATGAAAAAGAAAAATTATCTTGTTAGAGTAATTATTAAAGAATCCTGAAGAAATAATTGAAAATCTGCTAAAGTCAAAGTGTCCAGATTGTTCATTAGGCCTCACGATTCCAATCTGTATACTTTAAACAATGTGTACACTTTAAAATAAATGTAGATTAACTGGAATCTTTGATAGTCTTAAGACTATCAGGTAATCTTTGATAAACTTGTTACTCGGTAAGATTAACAAGATATTCAGCTATAAAATATAGTTTGCTGATCTTGATTCTCGGTAATAAGATTGGCTGAATGAAATAAATTTGAATTAAATAAGTCTTCGTTAAGGATATGAAGATTTTTTATCGAAACATCCAATTGTGTAGGGTCTGAAATTGAGACTTCTTATACAGTGCACTGCGAAGCTCATGGATTCCAGAGAATAAGACGTATCAAGTGTTGAAATTCAGCCAACAGTATTAATTTTACGTAAGGATTTTAACTCAAATTTGTTACCGAGTTTCAGGAATAACTAGTTAGTGATCTTACTATAAATTTTTTCTCATCACGTATTTTCATTTGTTGATTCAAGTCTATTCTATCAAATGAGGAATATTTGAAGGACTACTTTTTCACCATTTAAAGCCCTTTGGATCTTTTCTGATAATATGCAGAAATTTATATTCCGATCTCAAACTTATTATTCTTGAAGCCTGGTAACAAGTTTTACGAGCTATTCAGCTAAAATTATATAAAAAGTTCCAATTAGGGACCTTACAATATTGGATTGTTTTCTTAATCTTTGATATTATTTTCGAAAAATTTGATTCAATCAACCAAACTTATTACCGAGTATCAAGATCAGCAAACTATATTTTATAGCTGAATATCTTGTTTATCTTGAAACTTGGTAACAAGTTTATCAAAGATTACCTGATAGTCTTAAGACTATCAAGAGTAACAAGATTAACGGTAACATATTCATAAACCATATACGATAGACAAAAGATTAAATGCAAGTCATGAAAAAAATCTGACTCAAGTTTAATTCATCAAACAATCCGAGGTTAATTCAGTTTCGTCTTTAAATATTCTTACACCTTGGTCAAAAAATACTTGGCTAATTGTTTTAATTAACCATTTCTTCTAACTTTCCATAGCCAACAACAGATGTAAACAATGGATGTAGAGAATCATTTGTTGGTACAAGCCATGCGAATCCTCTAGTTACTGGTTGTATTGCATTAGTTTTAGAAGCAAAGTGAGTCATTAACTTTTTAATCTTCAAAAAATCAGTTTCACTTCTTCAATTCTTGGCTTTTCTCAAATGTCAGTTATTTAAGCAATAAAAATATTGACACCAAATTTTAGTTAAGTCGACTGATCAAGAGTAATGTTAAGAACAAGATTTGAAATTTCAAAAAATATCTTCATTATCAAGTGCTTTTGTAGAATTAATTTTAATTAACAGCTTCTTGCAGAAATCAGACAATATAATAAAAGAGAGCAGATATTATTTACATCAACAGGAGAGAAAAATAAATCAGTTGAAAGAAAAACTCAATAATCTATTCTCAAATATGCAATGTTGAGTAGTGAGTGACAGTTCTGTCATTTCCAACTGAAAGTCTTAGTGTTATTTCAATTTCAGGTTGACATGCTTTCCTGGTATTTTTTTAAAAGGTTCATGAGAAAAATAAATGTTGTTGACTTCTAAATAAAAGTTACTACAACTTTTAAACATGAGTTGGTTGATTCTTTTGAGCCAAGCTGAATTTTAGGAACAAAACCATCTTTCGTGTAAATAGAATTAGCTATTGATTTCTTTATTGTCTTTGAATCAAACATCTTATCAGAAATTACACCTACTGACTCAATCTCTATCGGTATTGGGGTGGGGGTATTTGCAAAATTGGTGACTCGGACCTTCTCATTTGCAGATATGGTGACAGTGGTGGGCCAAATTACAATTTTGGTTACTTTTTTCATTGGATTTGAGGACCCCTGAAATTTAATTCACTTTTGGTTCCTTTTTGCAATTGAAATTTCTAAATATTGCATTTATGGTCCCTTTTTCCTGTGTTGAAATTTAATAATTGCAGTCATGGTTAGTCTTCCTTATCCTGAATGATATTTATTTTGCAATTATGGTTACAATCCTATCCTTTATAGCTGTTTAAGTTTTTTCATGAGTGTTTTTATTTATGACTATTCCTGAGTACTAATTTGTATTTACTCAAATGGAATCGAATTAGGTGAAGTCAATAAAAACAAGGTAAAAAATTTTTGCCTTTGTATATGAAAACTACTTCCAAGTAGCGAGTAATACCTCTTATATATACTAGATTTTTATTTAAAATAATTATTAAAATAGTTATGAGAATCTGGTACAAGTTTTAAAAGAATTTGACAAATTTTTGAAATGTTTTTGGAAAATATTAAAATCTATTTGGAATCTGGTTCTGAGCGGGAGAAGAACATTGAGTAAAATAGAATATCCACGTGATGCTCTCAAATTGTATTGACTAGTGGAATTGGGCGCAAATTTAGAGTAGAGGACAGCAGAAAAGGCCGTTCTTAGCCAAAGGGGATGGAGATTGGCTCTGTTCAGGAGATCCTTGTAGGGAAGAGGTCCAAGACAGCTTTTGAGGTATGTGTATTGAATCCTCTCTAATTTCTTACTAGTGCCAACCGGAAGATCACGGAGAATACCTGATCCATAGTCAAGATGGGATAGAATGAGAGATTTGTATAGGTTGAGACGAAGAGACGGGTCATTGACGAATTTCTTGAGAAAATAAGTTTTACAGCGTTTAATTTTGAGGATTTTTTGAATGGATATTGGTTTTGAGATTATTGTCATATGAGAGACCAAGATCTTTGATGAAGGACACTGTATTGAAAGGTATAATATGATTTAAGAGGGAGCTCTTAATGGGCATGACTTTGGTCTTACTTTGATTGATCTTGAGACCTATTAAAGAAAGTGATTGTTGAAGGTGGTGCATTTCCTCAGTGATCAAACATCTTTTTTGAACGATTGGGATGAGAAGCTTGATGTCATCAGCGTACTTGAAATACTTTACAGATGGGTCAGCTGGTTTAATGTTTGAGAATATTGAATTAAATATGAAAGGGCCAATAATGGAACCTTGTGGGACACCAGAGGAGATGGGAGAGAGAGTTGATTTTTGTCCATTGAGTACAACTAGTTGATGCCTATTTGATAAGAATGACATCACAAGGTTAATTATAAACGGATTAATATTATGGTGACTTAGTGTTCTATGAATGACAGAGAATAGGAGACTGTCAAAACTTCTTTAAGAATTTCTGATAAGATGTTTGATTCAAAGACAATAAAGAAATCAATTTCTGATCTGAAAGACTTACAGATAAAAACAGTGATTCGAATCAATTCCTCAAACTTTAGAAATCCTATACAATTTCTTGTATAATCACTAGGGCGGTCACAAAATAGCATTTTTTCAGAAAAGGATAGCACAATTTTCAAAAAATATAGCATTTTTATAGCATATGAAAAATATTTTACATGCTACTTGTAAGTAAATTATAAAAAAAAATATTTTTTTCTTTGACAGAAAATGTGTCCAAACGTTTGATCAGACATCTAATTATGGAACGAATGAGATTAAATAATATACTAAGCTTAAAATTTTCTTCGACCAATCAAAAACCTTCAGAACATGCCCTATTACGAGATTGAGACGTTTTAGAAACAACTTTATTCAAATGAAGAGATGATAGTAATCAAGAAAAATAAGATTTGTTCTCATGTTTCCATTTATCTGACAAGGGCTTAGCCCGGAGAAATAGCAAAAAAATAGCAATTAATTAGTGGAAAAATAGCATTCGATTTTGAATAGCAGAAAATGGCAAAATTATTTTCGTGTGGAAATATCCTTGATGCTCAAGAATGTTAATTTCATAAATCTCATTAAAATTCTAGGAACATATCAAAAATAGCATTTTGACCGCCCTAATAATCACTAAGACCTCAAAAAGTACTGATTAATCTATTTTTACTCTGGACTGAGTTTCGATCCCAATTTAAAGTTAGCTGGTACTGTATTTCTGTCCTATTTTTTAAATAAAGCATTGCAAACGACCAATCACAATTTTTATGAATTGATAACTGATATAGAGGTTTCATCGTGTAAGCAGCTAGCATCTAGATTGAAGCTTTGAACTTTGGCGAAAATAATTTTAGAATTTTAAATTTCAACTGATAGGATTTTATTTATTTAATGCTATTTATCAAGAAAGTTTAACGGTAATTTTCTATCAAGAAAAATTTTCAACAAAAATCAGAAATTTTGATGAAATAAGATTTGAATACTAAAAAATTTTTAAGTACTATTTTTTACTCAAAATCCCGTAAATTATAATTATCTCTCAAGCACTTTTTCTACTTATTTTTCAGATTATGAGATACTATTTTTCCGTTTTATTTGAGGCTCTAATAATTACCAACATTATTGCATTGGAACTTGTGAGAAATCATCCTTTTAGACCGAAAAAAATTGCCTAATTTAGAAATCTAATACTGTCATTTATTTTGTTTTAAATATATAGTCCCAATTCGTCCTGGCGTGACATCCAGCACATAATATCCAGATCGGGAAAGTTAACACAAAGCACTAACCGAATTTGGCAAGCAAATGCAGCTGGTCTTCTCACAAGCACTTCTATGGGTTTTGGAATTTTAGATTGTGCAAGGAGTGTTCGTCTTGCTCAGAATTGGAATAATGTCGGACCAGTGTGTGTAATTCAGACAGAACTATTCGGTAAGCAACGACCCGCTTCTTGGACTGACGGCTCAGTTTATAATGATGGCTTTAAAACCCAAAGTGAATTAGCCGAGTTTAAAGATTTACTGCTTTCATACGAATCAACTGTGTTAGTTATATTTAAATTTATTGAATCTAAAAACTAATTATGAAAATATCGATTTTTCTGTTTATCACAGAATCTATCAACCTATATTTGAAAAATATTTTTCAGTATTCTACATAAAGCTAATTGATATGAAGTTGGGGTTAATTGCAAAAAGTATAGTGGCACTAGGAATATTTACAAAATATGTCGGATAGATTTGTATTTTATGTGGGATAAATCGTTTTTTCGCATTTTTTGTAGTGGGGGTAGGAAATTTTCATGAAATGTGCTACACACCAATATATACTTTATTTAAAATGTGGAATACTCCAATGGATATTTTTAAAAAGTGTACTGCTCTATATTTTATGTAGTGCAATTTTAGTTCTGTATATTTTTTTATTGAAAAAATTTATTTATAGACTAACTGTATTTTACTAATGTTGCAAAACTTTTCTTTTCTGATTCTAAATACTCCAGACTATAATACTGGTGTTTAATGAAACAATCCTGGGTCTTTCTAGGATATACAAATTGAAAATCAAGAATTATCATACAGTTTCTTGAGTTCAAATATCAATATTCACGCCTTTAAGCACTGTTTACCAATGATCGCTGTTGAATTAACAGCAGTGTTGATGGCTGTCATTTTAAGTCAAATTCAGATTATTCAATTCTTTCTCTAGTCTCTAGAGTAACCGAAGATAAAGATTAGCCAATAATAATAATAAGTACAAAGTTTCATTGATACCAAATCTGTTATCGTTATGAAATAAATATTGATAATTCAAAAATATTGAATGGACAATATTTGAGTCCTATTGCTATCGGAGATTCTATCCTAGTACCGATTCTATAAATCGAAAAGTCCAAATCAGATGAAAAAAAACATCATCGGTCATTGATGAGACAAATGGTTCGTTCACGGTTGTTACAGAGCATGGCAAATTGATGGGGCTAATGTGGCGTTCACATGCTTCTAAATACCATTCTGATCGTGCATGTAAAAAATTAATTAATTTTTATTTCAGTGAGGTATTGGGTAACGTTAGTTTTGAGCTGAGTCACCGAAGTCATCATTGTAAAAAATAAGAAGATGATGCAAAGCGTTTCACAAATAAGGCCTTTATTTTGGGCATACTCATCAGTGTGATACATGCCAAATAAGTACAGATTTACAAAAATTGATATCCAACTTTCATTGGTTTCGGAAATTTTCATTTTTGATTGGCATATTCCTGTGTACAAAAGAACTATGTGAAGCCAATGAACCTTCCAAAAGCTAAATCATAGATTCCTCAATCCTCCCAACAGCCACCCCGTAAGAGACTCAGACCAGAGGTGGAAGTCAATAACCAGATTAAAAAGTAAAGCTAGTTAATATGAAGATGGGAATGTACTCAGAATTTTATCCAGGTAAAATTCAAAGGTTATCGCCACCCCCTATCGTTTGTGTAGACGCTGAGTTGCAATATAAAGTGTATTTTCCTCAACGAAATTTCATGTGAGCAACACCGCATCATCAAATTGTTAAAGTCCGGAACTATGAAAGTCTCAGAGATAGCAAGGGAGATGCGTACTTCGAAATTGACTGCATATAGAGTACTTTCTAATCAAGTTTCAGCTGATTATAAACCAGCTGGGCGCTAAAAAGCTTTCACGGCAAGAAAAAGTTCGATTGTGCATGATCATAAAGCGGCATCATATCAGCACTATCAAAGATATTCAGAAAAAATTTCTATCCTGATGTTAGATATCATACTCTATCCACGTAGGCTTCCTATTTATCAATTAATTTCATAGTAACAATAATAAAAGATAATAATACTCGTTTTCCAACAAATTTAACTCCTTTCAAAGAATAATGTTAACATTTTTTGAGCTTACTGACTCTAAGTCATGTTAGTGTTAAGAACAAACCAAAGATTATTGGTGAATAAAGCTTTGTTTTCGTCGATTTTCTTCAGACCAAACTCCGACTTTGAAATTTCTTGAGATCTCTGTATAAATATTAATATCCATCTTAAATATAATCTGGATAGTTTTGGCTGAATGATTAAGACAGTAAGAATATTCAACGTATGGTATTAATGGAAAATTTTGGGGTCGTTTGGGGAAAAATATTTTCTTTGGGGTCACTTTTGGAACTAACCTATTTTAAGTTCAAACGATGAAAAAGTGGAAATTCAAAAATCTTTTATTTTTACAACTTATCTGCTCATTTCATTCATCGGGATTCATAAAATAATTTTTTTTCTGACTAATTGATAAAAAATATTGAGATTTTTGTAAACTAATAGCATCAGATAATTAATGAGTAACATAACATTTAGGTGATATTAACACGATAATGGCATTATTATTATTATATTTGAAAATCTAATCTTATCATTTAGAACGATTCAGCCAGCAACGACATCCCAATTTGACACTGAATTCAAACAAAATGGAAGTATCCTTTTCGGTACTGAAATATGTTCCGGCTCAATTGTAGAGAGTGTTCTGATAGAAATTGACTTCTTACATGTCTGTCGTGGGGCATTAACAGTAATCCTGATAAGTCCTTCACAAACCGTTAGCATTCTCTATACAGAGAGGATTTTAGATAGCTATTCAGGAAAGTTTACAATGAAATTGAAAAGTGTCCAATTTATGGGAGAGAATCTGTATGGGAAATGGACTGTCAAGGTAGGAAAGAAATTTCGAATTTATCAAAATCTCCTTTTAGATTATTGACGGGGGTACATGTTACAATAAGCTGGAATCTATAAACGAAGGAATCCGAGGGATTGTCCTAAGAGCTAAATTAACTGCCCATGTTACATCAGTGGAAGATTCAGCGTATACAAAAAACAAAAAGATTCTGGATGAAATAATGACGACAGTTGGAAAAATGGCATTGCAAGATTCTAGAGCTACCATCCTCGATACTAAACAAATTTCAAATTCATACGAAGAATTGATGTTACTTTCTCAAAAAGAAACAGTCCAAGAAAAACCAAAATAACAATAAAATCTTTTAGACTATTCTTTTGTGATGAAATAAAGATAAGAAATCATTGGTGCATTTAGATATCAGCTTAACTCGTGTTCTTAAAGGTAAAGGCACTCTAAAAATTATTTTTTCATGTAGGCCTACTTGTAAGAATCTATCAGAATCGATCATAGTAAGGCTATAAAACTGATATAATAAATGATTCTTTAAGAAACTTAAAACGAGCGATCCTAAAGTTTATTCTCACCTCGCTTGATAAAATCAAAGGGCATCTTGATTCTTATTGGTTGAGATTCCATCAACAAATATATTTCTTTGCAAGTGTAACCGACGTTTCTTTTGCTAAGGCAGGCTCAGAACGTGATCATCATCATCATACGGAGATTACAGAATACCCAACGATAACCACCATGTCAACAAACAAATGATAAAACATAAAGATTATTTAGTTTAATTAGTTTGCTCTTAATTCTGAGTATAGATCAACTTAACTTTTTCATCAACAATGTTGATTCAACATTCATTAAAGAAACAATCATGTTGCTGATAAATCTAATTCTTTAATATTTTATAAAAACCCAAATACAATACTCATTTAGTTATAAATTATGACTTATAATCATAATTTTCTTGAACTCTGAAAAGTATACACAATGGAGCATCAATCTTTATGCGCAATTAGTTGTATAGATTCAAATGCAATTACTAATAAGTATGTACTCTAACTAATTATTTAATTTTCTCCGGCTATAATTGCATTAAAATCTCAAAAATGTTAAATTTTCGGCTTAAAAAATGTTTGAGATGTAGAAAAGTCAACCCTCCTCTCTGCTCCTTTTCTAAATTGAATTAAAAATTCCCTGTCCACTGACAAGTAATAACATTATCATCAGAATGCAGTGAAAAATAAATTTCTCTAGAAAAAATATATCATCAGATAGAGATTTTTTCCCTGATTCAAACGGTCTAATAAACGAGATTTGTCCGATCTATGAGGTTTTTGTTTATCCTATTTTAAAATTCTCAATAATCTAAATAGTTAGAAAAAATTTATTTCTTTTTTGACTTTCTAAATAAAATCAGGGCTTGACCGTTGGTTCCAAAAAAACAAATGCGTCACACCATTTAATGCGTGTTTTTACCATATGTTGCACAATTTTAACTAAAGATGAATACAATCTCTTCTGATAAGGTGTGAATATCCTAATTTCACTCATTGCCTCCTTAAGGCTTGTTATATTCAGTCAAGAATATTCTTAGGTAATGGATGACCGACATTAGCTGTTGTCTGAATCAAATGGATATCCTTTGTCCTTGCTTACTCAATCCTCTGTTTAGCTACAAAGTTCTTTCCATTGTCTAAAACTAGAACTGTAGGTTAACCAACCAATTGAAAGATCTCATTTAGCCTTTAGGACCTTAATTGTGGGCACAGCTAAGAACCTAATTTGGCATCCGAATATTTTCTGTGATTTTTTCAGGATATCAGCATGTATTAACTATAACAAATTTTTTCTGCAGATGCGAATCCACATACATTGGCCAAACAATTAGACCCCTCAAAGCCAGAATCAAAGAACAATTAAAAAATGGCAACAAAAGCTCAGCAGTCCAGGAACACCTGATGACAACAAATCACACTGCTGATGTGAGCAAATTTAGCATCATCTACCAAACCGATCCAAGAACCCATAGAAGTATCAAGGAACAAGCTCTCACGCACGCTGAAGCCCACTTCAGTAACAACCTTTGTAAACAAAAAATCCTGGCAAACCAACTAGGGATCAAAGGCAAACAAAGATTCACCAACAACAAAAAACTCGCCAAAATAGCGAATGTGCTAGAGGGGAATTCCCAATTTACATCAACCCAAAATCCCCCATACGATGCCACAGCAACCCAAAGTGAAACCAACGAGAAAGTAGTGGAAACTACTAATCAGCTAATTGGCATCAGCATCACAACACCAATAATTTATGTGGATGAGAAATCAACGGTTGATAATCAAGTTGATAACACGGGTAGTGATTTGGAAAATTTTTTTATAAGATCTTGATCAGGTTTAACTTTTCTGAAATAAAATTTTGTGCTGATTTCAGATCTGCTTTCAGAATTTCGCTAGCGTTAATATTTTGGCCGCTATGGCCAAAAAACCAAAAATTGCTAATTTTGAGTATCTCAATGAACTTAATTGATATTATTGGTATGAAAACATATGAATCCGAAATTGATTTTATCCTCATTAAAAAGAGCGTAAAATTTCGCGTTGATTGATGGGTAGTACGCGAATTTAGCAATCTCGCAAAGCTTTTAAAAACGCGCGTCAAGTTAGAAAAAATTGAAAAATCCTTTAAAAAATACATATTTTTCGAGTGTTTTTCTTCTTTTTTGACGTGTAGATTTAATGAAATTTGAAATTTTAAAAAGCATTCCAATGTAAAATTTAATTTTCTTTCGAATGGTGCCCTTTTTAATAGCGTAGGATCAGTCGTTTGGAGGTTATTAAGCTTTTTCCAAGCCAGAATTTTTATCAATTTTCATTTCTGAATTCTCATTTTGATAAAAATTCTGGCTTGAAAAAGCTTAAGCTCTGTGATTGGAACATTTGTGAAGAGTGAAGATATGTCAAAGGAAACCATATTCCCTGTCAATGGATTTTTATTTTCAAGTCTGGAGATAGAATCAGATGCATTTGTAACAGAGTATGAGCATAAATGATCTCTTAAAGGTTTCAGTAGGTCTGACGACCATTTGACTAGGCCGTGTTGTGGGCTAGGTATCATGTCAAGAACCAAGGTATACAATAATTCTTCATAGGTATACCATATCTATATATATATATATATATATGGAATATAAGATCTATTCTTACCTTGAATTACTCCTTGAAGCAACTTATATCTCTTCATAATCCAGATATAATCCTACTCACCGAGACATGGTTTATGCCGTTGATTAAAGACTCTGATATTTTACCTAAAAACTATTCCATCTTCAAATCAGACAGAACTCACACAAAAGGTGGAGGTATTGCTGCTCTTGATAAAACAGACCTAACAACATCAATCGTTGCTAAATCATCTCAGCCTGGAGTTCTGGTATTGAACGTCTACAAGAACAATCAGCATCTCTCAATATGCCTCATATACAATCCTCCTGCTGTCTCTTCAATCTCCGAAAAACACATATCTGAATTCATATCTCCACTCATTCATTCACTGATTTCATTACTTTAAAAAATTATATCTGGAGACTTCAATAGACCTAATTAAACTCCAGAAAAGCTGGACTTTTCTTTCCCAATATTCGACTTAGCTAATTCAATGAACCTGGAACAGATTATTCAATTCACATCAAGAGACCCAAGATTCCTTGATCTCGTCTTCGCCAATTTAAACTATCTACGTAACTCTAATTATGTCAAGTTTCAATCCTCTGATCACAGTGCATTATTCCTAACTAACTCTGAATCAACAAACAACTATGATGCCACATCTTTTTTGCCGACTCAGAAAAATTTATCTTCAATAATCTGATCAATTATTCAACCCAGATTTCAATTTCGATTTATGCAACGGTGTACAAGAACATCAAATAACAGTCTTTCATTGTCCAAACTCTCAGATCAAATTATTTTTGAAAATTCTATCCGAGCTGATTCCCACACACACCCTTCCAAAGCCTGGAAAAAGCTCTTGCTCCTATCTAACAAACAAAAACACATACAACTCATATCTATGTTTTCTGCCGAACAACTAGCAGACTACTTTCTGTCTGCATACTTGACAGGAATCAAATCAGAAGCAATTTCCACTGAGGATGATATCTGTCCTGTTATCCGAGAAACGGTTATTGATTCTCTTTTAAACTCAAACTCAAAAAAAGGAAAGATATTTTTCATTGCTCATGCGAAACTCTTAAAACTCTACCTGATGACTTCCATCCAAAGTTAGGTTACTATTTTTCGCGTCTAATATTTCTCAATAAAATTCCAGAGCAATGGACTACTAATAAAATAACTCCGATTCCAAAATGCCCCGACCCCAAAGCGCCTAATGACTTTTGACCAATCTCAAATCTGCCGATTTTCCTTTCGCTTATTGACTCAATCCTCACACAGCTTATCAAACCAATCTTTCTGGATTCCTTCAATCCCTTTCAACACAGATTTGTGCCCAGTAAAAGTACTGCCTCAAACTTAATCACTTTTATGGATACCACTACCTTTACAAGAAAATACCTGTCTTACTAAGATAGTTTTGGTCATATCTCTTGATATATGAAAGGCCTTTGATAAACTTCCCTTCGCCGCTATCGTTCATACTCTTAATGGTCTCGGTATCAACAAATATGTTACCAATTCGATCCTCAACAAATAGTCAAAGTTGGTAATGCATCCTCAAGTCTAAAACCTAAACCTAATCCCATCAGGAGTTCCTCATGGCTCAATAATAGGTCCCATGCTTTTCACTCTAGTATTTGCTCAATTCGCACTTCCAATCTACTTTTTCATTATTTCAAATATGCTAATGATTTGAAAATTGTCATCCCAAATCCATCCAACCAGTCCATCTCATTTGAACTCAAACATCTCTCGGAATCTCTCTCCAAGATCGGATTATCTATCAACCACTCGAAATTCAAATCTATATTACTAGGACCTTCCCCGCCAAATCTAGACGTTTCTCTCTTCCCAATTATCGTCACAGAAATACAAGACCTAGGCATTATTACAACAAAAGATCACGCTACTTAAAAGTCTGAGGAATAAGACTTACTTAAGACTAACTTCAAAATTTTTCCATGACCCTGATCCAAGATTGAAAATGTTCCGAGGCTTTATTTTATCTAAATTAGACTACTGTTCACTGTGTATAACCTATGATAAATTGTCTCACATAATACAGCATTTATTTAGCAACAAATAAGGGGATATTTTTAACTTTGTATTCTCTCGCTAATAAAAATAATAAGATATTTGCATCTTTACTTTAAAGTAGATACACATATATTATTATCAAAACATGTAATTTTTTAGACATTTTCAGTTTGAATTGAGCAGAACTCGTTCTTTAATATGATTAGCTAAAAAATTAGTCAATCTCTGATTGGTGGAAAAAACAAGTCAGACCCAAGTCAGACCGCTGACTGAATTCAGCCATTGGCAGCCAGCTCCCTGTATTTGAATTTAAAATTAAAAACTTTTCAACTAAAGCTTTTAGAAAAGACCTCAATCTATGAAATTGATTGTTTAAATTATTACAGAGATAAAACTCAATTTTGAATCAAAATTTTTGATTATTTTAAATCAGATTTAATAAATCTATCTTAATGTCAAATGAATGATAATTGTTATAAGGATATAAGTGAAATATTAGAGCATGTACTCAATTTAGAAAAAGAGTATAGTACTCTTACTAAAAGTTCATATATTTTTGATGAAGTTATCCCCTCAACAAAGGAAAATTTAGAGAGTATTGATAAAAGTAAGTAGTTTTAGTTATTTAGACTTATGTGACATTAAAAAATTCAACGATGAATCGCTCAAACAGATTTTAGACATGATAGTAATACGAAATTCGCAACTATCAAAAATGAATAGCCTTCAAATTGAGAATAGTCACTTGAAAGAAGAAATGAAATCTCTCAGAATAAAATTAGATATGGAAACTGAAATAGAACACAGAAAACATTTAACAGAAATTCGCAACGTTAATCTTGAATGGGAAAGAAAATATAGAGCCATCGAGGAAAAGTATAATATCGAGATACTCAATTATAAAAGAGGGATGGAAAAATTAAATAGAGAACATTCAGCTGAATTGGTTAAAATAAAGGAGAAATTTGTGGATCAATGTTTTGAAAAGGGTTCAACCTATGATAACGTATACAAGGATTACATCAAAGACCTAAAATCAGACTTTGAACTTCAAAAGAATTTTCTTCTTGATGAAATAAACTCACTCCAGATGCAAAAGAGAGAAGGTCCCAATGAAGATTTTTACATGAGCAGTATTCGTTCTTATGATGATGAGCTTTACACTGATTTCGGTAAAGACGCTAAAAGAAAACCTGAAGATTCTTGTATAAATACGTCTTCAAATCAAATAACAACGACTAAGAATTACAAGAGGCGACTACTATTTACAACTAATTCATAAAACTCATTAGTTTATTATTATTGGTATAAAAATACAATAAAATCACAAAATTAGGAATCAAATGTTCATAAGAGAATTCAAGCTAACTTATCAAATTAGAAGTCGATGCACTTTGATCTTCATCCAAGTTGAGAGCGGGTAGTTGATCATTAGTGAATTTTCTTATGCTTTTTAGAATGGATGGTGGAAGTTTAGAAAATCTTCTGACGATTGCATTTTTGGTTAAATCTGTTGGACTATCAGCTCTACTAATTCTTCGAGTCTGATACAAACCAATAGGTTGAGATTGACTGATACAGAATCGATGCAAAACGTAAAATAAAACCAACACAATTGTTATAATCAAGGATGGGATAATACTAACGATAAGTTTAACTTTTGAAATATCTTTTTCGCATTTGAAAAAATGATTCCATGCCCATTGAGTTCGGTTGAGTGCAAATACAATATCTTTACAGGAATTGTCTGAATCAAAATCAGTAATATTCTTGTGAAAATTAATAACTGCGTGTATGTCCTTGAATTTTTGGTCAGTTTGCAATTTATGTCTGCGAAGAGGCATATAGAATGAGCTGCATTTGTCACAGACTTCACTGGAAAATTTCTGTTTTACAGAAAAAGTAATATCGTCTAGATAGTCGATTTTATTTTTGCTAATATTTTCGATACAGTCATTGAAAGATTGTAAGTTTTTCAACAGTTTGGCAAACTGAATTTTGTAGCTATCAATTTTGTAGTGACTAATAACATTGTATTCAGGCGTTTCAAGTTCATCTCTTAAGCATGAGTAACAATTCGAATCTGACCAGATTTTCTTCAAGTTTGCAATTATGTCTTTCAAAGGCTGCAGAGATTATTAAAATTAAAAACTCACAAGATGCGAAGAAGATATTGTGTATAACTCGAGACAGTTAACCCCATCAGAGTTTGTAATATTAAGATTCAACGTTTTTAAAAAATCTTTGAAATTACTGTTACACCAACCACAATAGGAAACAGGATGACTTTTAGTTGATATGCAAGTTAATAATTCATTTATTTTTATGTCCAACACAGATAAGTATGTTTCACAATCAGAAGTGGAAGCAATAGAATGCATTAAAATCAAGCTAATGACTAGTAATTGCATTTTCATAAATTCAATCTGGTAATAAATTTAATATTTTATCTTGACAAAACAATGAATAATTGAAGAAAATTTTTTGTTATTATCATGTTTGTAAAATGTGGTAAATTCAAAAATAATTCATTTCAGATCAATCATCCGAGATGATCTGATACAGATCAGACTTTGATCATCAGACTAATCTGAATATCTCAACGTAAAAATCATAAATTAAGTTTTTTCTTTTTGCTGACTGTATACTTTCTATTAAAGAGTCTCTACTAGTTAATAAATTAATTCAAGGAGTAACATAATAATGATAATATAATAATATCATCTCTAGCTGTGATCCTGAAATGCAAGAATTATATATATTTAAGGATTCCTCTAATATTTATTCCTAAATTAGAAGCCATTCATTAAAAAGTCATTTTATTGATTCAAGAAAATATCTTAAAATTCTGCCATTGCAGTTTAGTAATTTGCAAACTGACTACAGTATTACAATATTCTCGACATATTACTTATTAGTCTGAAAGTCACTTTTTGCTTATTCACTCTTTACTCTTATGACATGTATTTGCATCCAATAAAAGTTGATAAAAAATTTATTTGCAAAAATGATTTTGCGCTGTTCCTAAACTAGAGTATTACCATATACAATAATATACAGTATTCAATAAAGTTTATTATCTGTTTAAATAAATATTGAGCCGAAAATCTTTGAATAAGTTTCACAAAGAAAAAGGGTATGCCCTACTCATCTAAGCGATGAAAAAGTAAACTTTCTTTGCATGTCTCTATAGCATTATGTGTACATATTTTTTTCTTCGACACAGGAAGGCATCTCTCTTTCTTTCTCATACATCATCCCTAACAAAGAAGGAACTCATACTTTACTTTTGAATGAATGCTTTTGTCAAAGTATATACAATGTTCAGTAGTCTGTGTCTACTCATCAAGCCAGCCAACTCTCTAGTAGAAATGAGAAAGACTCAATCTCCACGCTGTTGTGTGTATACATTGCTCATAGAGAGAGAATTCCTTTTTGATTAGTACTTTGTACCACTCCAACTAATAATAGTACCCCACTCTCTACAGTATGTACAAAAACATCAACTCTCCAAGATACGAGAGACCATCTCTCATGTGATTCTCATCTGATGGGAATGAGACCACTTCTCTCTCTTCCCCATTTAGCCAAGTGTATGCCTCATTGCCTTGAGCATCGTCTGTTCTCTATCACTACACACTAATAATAATAAGCCAACTCTGACATTTTTTCATACACAATCGATATGTACATTTATTTGAGTTAGTATTAATCTATTCATTCATGTATACAGAAATATATATAATGGTATATGAGTATGTTTTTCTCTTCCCATATATATGGATATACAATCTTGAAGAATAAATGATACCAATCACCTCACCCCTCCTCATTTCTATAGTGTATGTCTATCTTCAAGTACTACTATAGTGCTCCTAACTGACTCAGTCTCTTCTGATTGGTTCTTTTCATCTGCCTATATTATATCAAAAACATGTTTGTCTCTCAATCTAAAGTCTGTTAAGCTAAGAGATATTAGCAGAAATAGTCAGAGCATTTCTTAACCAGATTCAAAATTCCAAAAGTTATTCCTCTACTACACAGAATGTCAGAGCAGATTGAAACAAATTATCATAATATTGTTGATAAGGAAAATTTAACTCCCAAAGACGCATTTAACTTTCAGGAGTCCTTGGAGAAAAACTTGGATTCTTGCGATGACTCAGACAAGGAAAACAATCCCAGTCTCACCATTAAACTTTGTGATGAAAACTTTAAATTGCCCAACAACTTTGCATATCAATACAAGATGCGTAAACCAGTTGAATCATGGAAATATATAGAAGTGAGTTTATTTTCGGATAAATTTATTTATTTATTTATCAAAATTCGATAGTCTTGGAGTAAAATTTCTAATTGGATTTATGCAAAATTACTACATTTCATTGAATTAAATTTCCAAAATTATGTTCAATTAACACATGTCTGAATTTGAGAAAGAGGGGTCTATTTTTTTGTTTACAACAACTGGGTACAATCCCATTTTGAAGTCTAAAAAAATTCTTTAAAATCATTTATTCTACACAAGAAGAAAAAAGGGACTGTAATGTGTTTATAATATAGGGAGTAATCCCTTTTCCTATATTCAATAACTGGCATTAATTTATTTATAGAATTTTAACAATCCTCTCATGTCTATCAATTAATCTAGACAGAAAATTTATGTGAGAATTTCAAGGCGTCAAAAAAGATTATTATTCTAATGAATTGTAGATGGAGGAAATCCCCTGTCTTTCTTAATACATAATACCATATAAGAAAGAAACATTCACACCTCATTGAGTCCTATTTCACGTATAAAAAACATGTTTGTAAGGAATTAAATCTACCAAACATTAGTCATGTTTATTTTGAAAATACATTAAAAATCTTAAATCTTGATAAGGAATTGATCAAGAAGTTGACAATAATAAAATCTGATCTAAAAGAGCATGTTTTAAAAAAAATCTTATCTCACAATTCAAGATGTTCACTTGTTGTAATATATCAAAAGAAGACAACGTGCATGCCCGATTGTTTCCAATCGGGATAACATTAAAATAAATAAATATTATTTTTATGACCATTTATCATGTTATTTTTTAGACTCAACGAGAAGACGGCCAGAATTTCTTCACATGTCGTATTTGTTATTCTTCATACAAGCATAAGAAATCGTTGAATAAACATTGGCGTGATAAACATGCCTCAGTGCCTAGACCTGAGAATGCCGGCGATGAGAGCAGCGAGGAATCTGAAGACAACACCAGTGAAACAGAATCCATACAAATCCCATTGTCTTCAATTGAGAATAAAATTGGCAATGTTAACCAGCACACTCCGAGATCTTCCCTTTCAATAAAGCGAGAACGTGATAGTCCAGATCAACTCGACAAAGATACTCAAAATACTCAGAACAAGGAAAATTCCTCTGGTAAGAGAAGAAACAGCATGATTCCAATACAAGAAAAGAGAAAAGAACCAACTACTGACCTTAACAACAACAATAATAATAATATAAATACTAACTTGAATTTGAATCAAGTAACCAATGGTCCTAATCCATTGGGTAATATATTCCAGAATATTTTCTCAGAATACCTAAAGAATCAAATATCCATCGATAATTCAAGTAACAATATTCAAGATCAACAAAAGAAACTCCTTAGTCCAAGACCATTGGATTTGACAACAAATGAACAAGTTGAACTACTCAAAAACAGCCAAATTATTAAGAATATTAACCAACCTAATAATAGCAAGCCAATTAATATTAGCCTTATTAAAATTATCCTACAGACCCTGTTGAACAACATGGAAACAGAGACAGCCTCGTATTATAATGAGCTCTCCTCTTCAACTGCAAACTTGTTGAAATCTTTAAAAATTATCTTGGCAGATTTTGATGAGACCATGACAACAAGACCTCAGGAAACTAAGCCTTCATCTCCTCAATTGCCTCAGAATTCATTGATACTCCAGGCTACAAACTTGCTAAATCAAAATGCTCAAAGTCTCTTGGGCAATACAAATTTCATACCAGTGACAACTCAGAATCAACCCCCACCCCAGATAAATAACCCATTTACAAATTTTCTGAATCAAAATCAAAATATTTTTAGCCTATTCCAGGGAAATAGTACTCCTCAGAATAACATCAATCTTCGTGTTCCAATACCTCCAACACCAGAGAACTTGAAGCCTCGTCGTCATACAATGGCCGAAAGGAAACCTAGACCCTTACAGCCTCGCAAGAGTTTTACACCCGGTGAAACAAAGTCAAACAACAATAGTACAACTCTTGACGATTCTAATCAAATGAACGGGGATCAAAATGGTCCCATTTCTTGTCCCCTCTGCTCATACGAAGCTAGATGGTTCAGTGAACTCAGAGCTCATATGGTCAATCATTCAGATCATCGCATGTTCGGCTGTTGTTATTGTAATTATCGAGCTAAATGGAAATGGGACGTTGCCAAGCATATGAGAAGATGTGCCTTGGCTAGGCATGTCGCTCACATGCCAAATGAAGGTCTTTTGAGGATGGTAAAATATTTTGCCCCACCCGAAGGTGATGTTCTATTTTCATACTTTCCAAAGTCCGGATATCCCGGTGTTGGCGTTGATAAGCCAATCAGTCCACCTCCCTACATGTTGAATAATCACACAAATCCAGAATCTGAAAATCAATCACCTCAACCAGAAATGTCAATGGTGAACTTTAATTAATAATTTCCATCTTTTTGTTTTACAACCAAACTATTATTACTATTTTATTTTCCCATGTTTAATTGTACATCTCTCGATTGTATTTGAAAGAGAACTTTTGTTATTCTTCAAGACTTTGATTAGACCTTAATATTTTATTTTTATACTCATAAATTTGTACATAATTTCAAATAAACCTAATAATAAACAGATGATTATCGAATAATCAAGAAGAAACGAATAACTTGACTGGTTTTCCCAAAATACTCAAAAAATAACTCCATATCGAAAAAACTTTATTCTCATGTTATCACAATAATAAGTCCAATTTTTGTATATTAAAATCCTAAATCATAATTGTATTTCATTGAATAACCATTCGTATAATCTTAGACTTCTAAGAGAAAATTTATTGTGAACACTACACCGATTGAATCAAAAGAAATTTGAAAATTGTATTTTGTAAATTTTAATATCAATAAAAAGTATAGAAATTTATACAATTCCTTTACAATTTTTGTAGAAATTTTCAGCCGTAATTCTTTAAGAATCCCTTTTTTGAGACCTATTATAAAGACCTCCTTAACAATATTGAAATTCACTCTGACCACGATAAAATACAGAAAAACATTTCTCAATTACATACCCGTTTGAAAGTAAAAGGTTTGATGAACTAATGTGAAAAACATGATTTTATTCAGTGTATATTGAAAATTAATTTAACCTGAGATCAAGATTTCCCCCGTTCAAAGTCACCTTAGGTTAATTAAAGTCAGTACCCCAAAAGTTGGGGCCCCAATAAATGGCTATCTAATACAAATGTACATTGTACCAATTTATTATATACAGAGTCTGTAATACAGACATACACGATTTATATTATGCATATTTCATTGAAAAAAAACAAAGGATTTTGTAGAGGTTATAATCTAGAAGAATCTAATATTACACGTGAAAGTATATATTTTATTTTTTTCGGGTCAGATAATCTATACAACCATATTAAAGGAAGAAAATTAATAGTTTTTTTTGTTAGACAAAATCTTGAATTGAATTATGAAAAAAATTAAATAATGTACACAAAATAAATGTAAATAAATCTGATAAATAGCATGAAATAATTTTGATCTTGTGGATTTATAATGTTTTAAATAGAATGGCAATACAAATAGAGAAATTGTTAATATTAAACTCTAGTGTCTGAAGGTAAATCATCTGGCGGTTATTACTTAATGTAGATAAGAATAGAGAAGAGACTTAGAATAATCCAGGTTAGATCTGATGTGCGACATGACTAATTTAAGATTAGTCAGGTTTTCACAATCAGATAATTTGTATTTTGAGAATAATTTATTAAAGGAATTCAACAAAAAATTAAGTTTATATTTCGCATTTCTAAGAGAATAATTACTATCCGCTGTAGAATAAGATTCAGAGAATTTTTTAACTAAAAATGCATATCTGCGAACCCAGAGTGGATGAAGCCCTGAGACCGAGATTAATGCATTGTAAGAATCTAAATGGGGAAAAATTGAGTGTAGAAATCTATATTGAATACGTTCAATAGATAGACATTGAGAATTATTTAAATTAGGCAAGAGTGGGAAAGAGTAGTCAAAAAGCGGAAAGACTGTGATTTGTGAGCTTTTTTACTTCAGTGGACGAGGAGAATTTTTTAATAGTATAAATAAGGGAATTTATTCGAGAAAAGTTTAAGAGATGGTCTAATTTTAAATTAGATGTTATACTGAAACCGAGGTCTGAAGTAAAGGAGATAATTTCTCCAGGCAGTAGAAGCGATTCCATGAGGGTTGCAGGAAGACCAGATGGGAGCATTATTTTGCATTTATCTCTATTAATATAGAGCCCCATGGCCTCAAGGGAATCTTTAAGAAGTGAGAAGTTGTGATTTATTTTAATAATGTCTAATGCATTATTTACTTTAAGATGAATTTAAAATCATCATAGTTAGAGGGTGTTTCTAAGATTTCTAAGAGTTATCGAAAGGCTGGTGTGGCGCAGTGGTATCTCTCTCACCTCTCAATCGAACACTATCGATGTTCTTTTAATTAGACAATCAATAATTTCTATATTTTTGTATATAAATAAAAATGTTTCGATTTCAAGAAAAAAACTGAATTTGAATAAAAAATATTTTTTATAAATAAATATTATTTTTTTATAACTTATTTTTGTTGGACATAAATATGAATTATCTGATTGTGATGATCTGACTAATCTTAAATTGGTCATGTCTCACATCAGACTTAAAATCGATTATTCTAAGCCTTTGTTTTATTCTTATCTTCACTAACCAGATGATTTTAGAATTGCTTGCAGACCCTAGTCTTCATGTTACATTATTGCAATGATTTTACTAGCTCCAGAGCTTTTAATTTAACATCTAAAAATCATTTATCAATCAGAACATTATAATTAATAAAGTATATTTATTTTTGAATAATTATTTTCCAATAAGACTCATGTTGCCCACTTTTACGATTTGAAGAAAAAAATTATTTTCAAGAAAAAGATGGCCCGTTTTTTCGAGCTTTAAATTCAGCATTCTTATTGATTTAAAAGTAGGAGTGTGGCCAAAGGATGTTTTTTAAGATCAGAATTAGATAAGAAAACTGTTAAATTTTCGAAATTTCATTGATTTTCAAGCTGGGATAATGATCAAAAAATCAAAATTCAGCTACCAGACGATAATGAGGTTATGCATTAGAACAGATTAAGCATTTCTGATATCTTTCTGTTATTGTGATCTCAAAAGCATCTTTTGGTCACACTCCTACTACAAATCTATAAAAATGTTGAGTTCAAAGCTCGAAAAATGGGATTTGGCGCCACATTTCTCACAAAAAAAAATTTTTCTCACAATTTTTTCTTTAAATCATAACAGCGGACAACATGAGTAGGATTCCAAAAAATCTCTAACAAATTCGAATTTTCGGTGAAAAAATCGAGGTTTTCGTAAAAATCATAGATTCCCAACTTCATATAAATTAGCTTTATTAATATTATAATAAATGAAATTTCTGAATACTTTTTTATCATTTCAAATACATTAGGAACATTATTGAAAATTTCCTCCGAGATGTAACAAATGAAAGTATATTTCCTCTATGCAATTATCGGTTTTCATATTTTCTTCTATAGTAACAAAGTTTTCGAATAATTTTCCGTCTACTCAAAGCTTCTTGTAAGGTAGAAAACAAAAAAGAGTTTTAAAAAATATTATTATAGGAGGGAGTAGATTTGAGAAAGCTGTGGACACAAAACTTTCTCACCTAAACGAGAGTTAAAAATCAAATAGGAATCAAATACTAAGAAGACTCAGAAAAAACTTTGTAACTAGGCTTTATCACTAATTTAAATCTTATTTTTTACTCCTCTCTTGTGAATTAAGATTATGTTTTATTCCTGGTTCCTTCTAATTGATAGGGGAAGCTGTCACATGTATTCGATTTATTGTTTCTGGTCAATTAACGAAGGAAGTTAAATTATCCTCAATGATGGTTGATAAGATCTTTTTCTGCTAGAGTTTAATTTTCAAATCTCCAGCATACTCAAAAAAATATTTACTTCGAAACATTTTCTATGCCTTTATCTAATTGGAAGTTCATTGATATGAAGTGATTTCTACTGATTTCATTTGAGAACAAAAAAGATCCAGATCATGTAGCCTACAGATTAGAGGATAGAGGAGAGTAAACAATTTTTGATCTCAAGTTGCATATAGTTTTGATGGAATTAAGGTAATAACTATACTTTTATCAAAAATGTTATACCTTATTGATCTTAAACCAGTTATGGCTCATATCTAAAATTGACTATTCAAAATCTCTTCTTCATTCTTACCTTCACTAACCAGATGACGAATAGAATTACTTTCCAGACTCTTTTCACAATCAGAATAACCTATTGATTTTATAAACAAAAAACCATCATTTATGCAATTTTAATCAGAGATATTTTTATGTTTATATGAACTAGATCATATTATTGCCATATTTCTGTATATTCAACTTCTAATATATGAATTTATTTCGAACAAAAATAAAATCTAGGAATTTCCCTGCTTTGTGCAGAAAAAAAGTAAAAAATTTAGATTGTTGATTTAACGTTAATTCTTTGTGAAAATATTAGACGCAGATTCTAAAATTGCGATTTTCAACGGGTAAGAAAATTCTTTTGAAATCTTCAATGAATGTTAGTAAAGAAAAATTCAATTGGGGTACAAATACCCTCTTCAGTTATTGAGACGCTTGAAATCTGAACTACAATTCCAATTTTAGTTAAAAATCGCATAGTCAGAAAATTATTATTTTTTGAACTCCATGATGAAGCGAGCCGATCAGTTGTTAAAATAAGAAAAATTTCAAAAAAAATATTGAATCTGAATTTCGAAAATGCACCAAAGTTTTGAAATAGTGCTGATTTTTAGGATGATCATTAGACGAAGAACTTTGAATTTGGCCATAGGTTCCTTTTCCTCCAATCAAAAATTTCTGGGAACTTCTTAAAGCGAATTCGAAATTTCTGTCTAATGATGATACCGAAATTCAACATTGAATTGTTCCAAAAAAAGAAAAAGGATTAAATTAAAGAAAACATGATTTTCCCCAGAACCAATTTGTATGTGAGACGAATAAAGAACATTAAAGTCTTGATGACATGAAAATAATGGTTTAAGTTCATGTTCTGACACCTTAATTTACACTCTCCTTCTTTAAGACAGGGAAATCTTCCATCTCTGAGTTCATTGTCGTGTAGACAGAGGTGATTCAAATTCACACCTTGATTCGATTGAGGAAGAGTTCATTCTTCAAAACAGAACAGGGAAGATTAAAGAAAGTCTTCGCCTGATGAAAGAATGAAATGTGTAATCAGGAGATTTGGATAGAGAGTTATACTGAGCTGATTGAAGAAAACTCAATTTTTCTTGATGTGATAATGTCTCTCTGTATGAATTGGGCGTGAACGAAACTAATTATCTGACTTGTCTTGGGGTTTGTTATAATCTTTTAATTTTAAAAGAAAGTAAGAATTTTCGAGTACAATCCAATCAAAAATTTCATTAAAGGATAGGTTAAATCATTATCTTTAAGAATTAAGGCGTACAAGTCATTAGTGATCACACACTTTGACTACGTCTCACCCTTATTAATAAACTTGACTAATGACCAAGCCAGTAGAATCGAAAGAATTCAAAGTAGATTTCTTTATTCTCTTTTTCCCGAACTCAGTTCATACAATGCTCGCATCTCGGCGTCTGGCCTCAATCCCTTATGGGTCCGCCGTTACGCATTCATCATAAAAAAATTCTCTGAATCTTCAATTAAAATTGAACGATCCTATAATCTGAGAAATACTAATTATGAGAATAACTATTTACTCGCTACTTATAATAAACTTAACGAGAAATACGACTTGTCAAATTGTGACAACCTTAACTGCATAAAAAGTATAACTAAACATATCCGATCTAAAATTGACTACTCCCAATCTCTCCTATATCCATATCTTCATTGAGTAGATCTAACCAGGTGATTTTCGATTTATTTTTTCCAGATATACTGCCAACACTATTTACATTTTGGATAGATCAAGGTATCTAAATCAACCCCCCCCCACATTACAAATTCTTGTGACCTAAGCTTGGAAAGAATTCAAGACAGGTTTCTCCAGGCTTGCTTTCCATCAATCGACTCTAATAATTCTCTTATTGCTATATCTGGCTTGGCCTTGTCTAGCATCGAAGAACAGCTTTTATTGTAAAAACTTTCGCTTCACTCTCCTCGTCTGAAATTAAGAATAACTCTTTAAGAAAACTCTAATATTCATAACATTATCATCTCAAATATTACAATTATCTAGAACTATTTTGGTGTGCTGCCTTCAATTGCTTGGGGATTAACCCTTCCGGTGCCATTGATTTTTAATTAGACATGAAGATGTAATTAAAATGATGTAATTAATGAAGCTTACATAGAAAATGTTTGAAACTAAATTGAAACCCATAATTATAATACAGTAATCATTGAACTTTTACCTTTTGAATGTGACACATTGCCTTTTTTATCAAAGTTTATTTTCAAGAGTTTTCATTCTCAGTGGACGAATGCAATAGGGCTTAGTGGTACTGATCGAATCAAGAGAAAATTATCTTTAAATTGAGACGAAAAACTAAAATATTGTGAAATTTTGGCCAAAAAATTATCTTTCCAAAAACTTGTTCTACTTTTAAGTAGATCTATGATGAGAAAAATCTATGTTTCATAGGAAAAATTGGGGTGTACGATTTCTCATACACCAAAACTGGGGCGCAACTGAATATCATGATGCACTGTTTCAAACTCTTATAGTACCAGGAGCGGGACTTTACACTAAAGTATGGTATACATTTATATATATCTGTAGATGAAAATCATTTGAAATTTATTTCATTGAATCAGCTGATGTACCCGATATGATATCAGCTGATCAGCTGAAGTCAGTATAAGCTTTTTAATTTGTCCACTCTTTAGAGTACCCTGTAAAATTCTGAGTTTTTCACCTAATTCTAGCGATATATTACACTTTATTATTCTGGAATAGGACTGCTGTTTAGTTTCGCAACCGAATATAATAGGTTGAAACCCTGAATAAAAAGGTTGATTCTTTTCCTAAAAAATTGGAAATAATCAGAACAGGTTCTTGTAGGATTTTATCTTCCCTCAAAATTTACACACATATGTAATACATATTATGTATTTAATTTCGTTGAGTTGACAGATATGCGTTATAAAAAACTTAACTTTTTCTATCAAACATATCTAATATGTGAAATACCTACAAATTAATCTATTTATTTAAAATTGAATAAATTAATAATATGTATTTTCACCTATTTACTGTCAAGTATACATTTGTACAATATTTTTTTTATCGATTGAAATTAACACATCTTATGTAAATCTAAAATTGTTAGTTTCAATCTATACTTGTTGATGATGATTATAAACCCTCTAAGTTATCAAGAGTTTTTAAAGGAAATAATGCCTATAATTAATTAATCCGGCAAATAATAAGACCCTGAATAAATTATCAGCCAAATGTCTCTTCAGTTTTGTTCTTTTAATTTGGAAGAACTTAGGCTTATTATGCTTAGCTTAGTGAGATTGAAAATTACTTATAGTTTCATAGTACGCTGATAGCGACTATGTAATTTTAAAAAAGTCGTTTAGTTTAGGATATTTCGTTTAAAAAAAATACCATTTTTTGACTCCGATAATTACTATCATTTCAAGGTGATCCGATTTCTGACCTTCTAGGGGTACGGCTCCTTGATAAAAGAATAATAGTTCTTCATTAAACTAGCAATAAATTATTTTTAGATTCTTCAATTATGGAGAAAGTTACGTGTCCCATATATGACGCACTGGCGCTTGAAGGGTTAATTTAAAAAAACCCAACAGAATTGCATCAAGTGATGAAGAAATATAAAAAAATTCTTACAATAAAATTCAATCTTTTAAACTTTAAAGGTCAAAGCTATCGTATGATAAAACAGATGTTTGTCCTTAGATATTAATCTTTTCAACTTTTGTTTTTTTGTCACGATTTCCATTCTGAGTGTGGTCTAGGAATGGGTATGAAAAACTTTGCAAACACTACTTTCTAGAATTTCCTGCATGCTCTCTAAAAGATCAAGTTTTTTATGCAACGAATATGTTTATCTCTTTATCTTTCACATTATAGAAGGCTTGTTGTTTAAACCGGTTAAATTTTGTGATTAGTAAGGGATGAAAATCTGAATGAAATGAGTAAAAAATGAACTCACTGAGTTCTTCAGTTGTTAGACAAGTTTACTACTATGAGTTGTAAAGAGAATTTGATAAACTTATTATTTCTCAATTCTTGTGGCATGGGAGAAAATGTAAGAAAATTCAATTTTTTTATTTCCATAAATGCTTCCAATATCTCGAACTTGTTTCAAATTTCATTAAAATGGATTTTTCTTCATATTATGACAAAAAAATAATAATTAAATAACCGTGCGTTAAAAGAAAGATCCTCATCACAAATAGTAAATCTTGAGGTGTAAACTCGAAGGGGGATTGTTCCAGGGTGAGTGTGTTTGTGTTATTCTTCATTTAAACATAGTTTTGCTTATTTGCTGCTCTCTTTAAATTTGATATTCTTTGATAAATGTTGAAAATTTTTTGCTTTTCAAAAATGCCAATGAGTTATTGTTTTCTTGAAAATCTTTTCACTTTTCAGCAAATTAAATTTCATAGTTTCGATGTTTTGCCTGTGTCAATGTATACGAGCAAAAGCCATATCTTCGCAAACATCGACATCTATGATGTTCAAAATCCCTGGTGTCATCTGGCATTAGACCTGTATTATAATCCCATCGACTGCATCCAACCTGAGCACAGGCTTCAAAGCATTTACTTGGTGATTTAACAATACATAGAAATGTGCCGGACGCTTTAATTGATAAAATATGTATCATGTTATTCGATTGTGAAAGATAGTTTATAAGAGAAAACTCACGCGAATGAAAGTCGTGTCCTCTTTCCTCACACGGCAGGGAATACGAAAGATTTCGATATATTATCCCCTCGACAGTTGTCACGACACCAATAACCATCCAGCATATTATAAGGAATCCTTTGGTTGATATCATCGTTCCAATCAGTGTATATCGTTTTTAATTGTATAAGTAGCAGTCTTTAGAGTTGAAGATAAATATTCTACAATCCATCATTCTTTCTCATATTTATACATTATTTCTGTTTGTCTCTAACCAATAGAGAATTGAGTAATATGAATATAAATATGTGCATTCTATAAATATATATCATATTATTATTGGATATCAACATGCAAAACAGATTTTTGAATAAACAATTAAATACAATTTTTATTTCAACTTGAAAGTGGCGTGATTTAAGTACAAACTCTCTTACATTGTATTGCTCATTCTGTTTTTTTAACAATCTGCTACTTCTGAATGTTTTTTTGTTTTTTTTCACTTGTATTTATAAAAATTAGCATAGTATGATGATAGTGTTATCATCCGACATTAGAAGATCGTAAGATCGTTGACAAAAAATACATGCTTTTAATGAATGACAGTATTTTTCCAGACTAAAAAGCATTCAAAGCATCAATTGCACCATAGAAATTATGTAAGATCACAATCCACCCCATCCTGAATAGAGAAAAAACAACATGCAAGCAAAGCGATCAACAAGAAAAAAAATTATCATATGAAAAATGAGATAGCTTTGACCTTTAATGACTAAGTGTGTTGGTTATTTAACAGCAAGATAAATTCCATTAGTTGTAATTTTAATTGGTTAATTTGTTATTATCTGCTAAATCTTAATATAGGTGGGAAATTTTCCAAATTATAAGGCCAATTTTAGGAATATTTAAATTTTTTGAAAAAAATTATTTTTATATAAAATATTGAAAAATTTCGATCATTAAAGCTTGAATAATACCAATTAGTTTCATCTACAATTATATTGTTCTAGGTGGTTACTAGGCCCCCCTTAAGGTATATATTTTGTATTTACCCCAGGCTCGTCGCTTAATGTTACAGCTTAAAAAGTCTCAGAGTATTTAGAAATAATCTAAGTACTCATGGACTCTCTTTTAGACGCATCACTGAACCAGAAAAAGGCAGTTTTCAGGCAAAATTTTGGAAAAAAGTCAAATAAAATTTTTTGCTTAAATTAAATGCATTTTACCCGTGAACTATTGCAATTTGCATGGTATGGATACGAACTGGTTCAATTTTTCAAATCGAATTTTTATCACAACCATTTTCAACCCATCAAGAACCTTTTATAAATTTTGAGACATTAATAAATGATAAAAGTTTTTTATTATCATTGGTTAAGGATGATGATCCAATGAATTAAGTAAAAATCTGCTTGATTATATTTTTAAAATATTCGTTTGGACCATTTTGCTTATGATTTTGTTTAGCTTTGGAGAGTACAGGGAAGTTTCAATTGAATCTCCGAATTTGGTATTTAATTTTAGCTCGAATTTCTGTTAAAATTAAGTTTTGAAAGTCCTCGTTGTGAACTTTTGTTAGTAGAAGCATTAAATACAGAATATCATGATGATTTTAAAGCTAACAGCCTTTGATTTTTTCATTGAAGTCGTATCCTGAGTGCAAATGGAAGCGTATAATTCCATATTTTTATTGACTGTTGATTGTATTTGAGATTCGGAAGGAGATTCTAAATTATTTTAATGCAAAAAAGGCTTTTTAAGATGTAAATTCAGAAAGGTTAAAAAGGCTTTTTTTGGATGAAAAAAGGCAAAAAAGTCATACTCAACTATCATGAGATTTTTCAATCACATTTTCACACCTGTATTTATCTATGGACAAAAAAGGCAAAAAAAGGTATTTGGTTGCCCTACTCATCAATCAGCCACTCCTTCCGTACTAGTTACGATGGGATCGATTTTTAAGCTGTAAAATTGAGCGAAATGGGCTAATTCGTTCTCAAATAAAAGGGATATATTACTAGAGAATGAAATAATTTCAGATAAACTTTGTAAGTATAGGTACTGGATTATCACATTATTTAGTTTTATATCAAAACGTACCCCATTTCATCAATATATCAAAGATATTTTGGATACCTAGCCTAAGTCTCCAATGAGTTCAAACTTATAAAGGATTAGGCTAAAACTTAATAATCAATTTCAATCATGGGAAGACGAATATTTTAGAACTTCATTTTTTCAAAATTTTGTTGACATTAATGCTAGATTTATTAATCTTTGTCTTTTGTGAGAAATTTTTAGAATTATCTAAGTAAATTTGAACTTTTTTGTGTACTTTTCTCAAAATGTATATCATACCACTAACTGAGAATGTCTGAATGATTATTTTGTTTAATATTACAAAGATTGAATGAAACTAATGATTCTACTCAAACTCAAACTTAACTTAATTTTCCTGTTATTGAAATAAAAGTAAAAATTTTATCTCTCCAACTTATTAATAATAATAATTAGGGCCTCAAAAAGTATAACGTAATGGTGAATTTTTATTTATATTTTTTAAATTTAAAATTAAGTTACTACTCATAAGTATTAATAAAATCTAGGAATGATATAAAATTCAGACCAGTTTATATCAAAATTCCTGCAGCAGAGGAGTATCTGATTTATATCCTAACAGTATGTGGGTCCAACACTAACTCGCAACCAATATTTTTGTTAGCTTTACGTAATCTTTGCGTGAAATTGATAAGAGATTTCGAGTTTATAGATTTAAGACCAAAAAATAAGACCAGTAAATTTAAGACCGATTTAAGACTTTTATAGCTTTGATTCAGATCAAGAAAAATTGATTCTTTTAGCAAATTCTAAATCCTTGCATGAAACAGCCTCTAAGAAAAAAATAGGTCCTAATAATAATAATAAATTGACTATAACGTTGTTCGCTTGCTTTCTCCCTTTTCTTTTTCTACAGATAGACCAATACAAGCCAGAAGACAACATAGTCAGGTAGCAAGCGAACAACGTTATAGTCAATCTATGCCTAACAGCTCCCTGAAGAACTATTTGGTTCAAAATTATAATAATAATAAAGTTTAGAGGAATTTACACTTGCAGTATCATTTTTTTCGTTTATTTCAGTTACAATATAATAGATCGATGTTTTTTCCCACTTACTGTATCATTATTTATTTTATTTTCTTCATCAGTATCAAAAGATGAAATAATTTCAGAAACAGTATAATACACCAATATAAACCTATTTGACATGAAGATGAGAATTTACTATTTTTATAAAAAACAGGATTCACAGGAAAAAATAATTTTTTGAATTCTAAAACAGAATAAGCTAATAAGATGTGATTATTATCTTCTGATCAATTTTATGTCTACATAAGCACCTTGTAGGAAAGAAATCTACCTTAATTAAGATACGGTAGTTCTTGAAGTATCAAAAGCGTAGAGAATTAAAAATTTTCAAATGTAAACTTCGAAATTTTAAGGTATATCTTTCTAAAAGTTGGATTATAAAAAAAAATCATTAAAGTTTCTATATCATAGTTAGGACCAAAAAATATGCAAAAAAAACTTCTCAAAAAATGTATTTAAAATTTTGAAGAACAAACAAATTAATTGTTGTTAAAAGATTAGTCATAATTTATAAAAATAACCTTTAACGTGTGATCGACCCTTGAAAAGTGATACGATCATCTGACAACAACTTGCAGAGGTTGAATTTTTTTAAAAGAATTTTTAAATTTCTAATTTTAAAGTTTAAAACTTGATTTTGAAACCTCACGATCCCAGAGAAATTTATTCTCTGATTAGTATTTAGATTTTCCCTTCGTAGTTATCCTGATTAGTTTAATGCAATTGTAAATCAGTATTATAGGAGTTATCGATCAATAATTTAGGTAATCTCTTTAATCCAAAAGTTTCTCAGAATTAAACAGATAGTGTCCAAGTAGTTCCATAGTTTGAATTTTATAGAAATATTTACCTGATAAAAGAGCTACCAAGAGTGATAAAACGTTTTAGACTAAAATCAGCTTTATTTTAACTGTTTTTGCATGTTTCAAATTGAAACATTTAATGGGCAGAGTTTTTTGCATTTTCTATGAATTTCTAAAATCATTTGTTGTAGATTTGATTCAGTGGGGCACTGTGGGACATTCATTTGAGAAATTTGAATGAGAAAATGAATAGGCTCGTTTTAGATAAACCTTATTAAATTTCTTTCAAATGATATGTGGAATATTTTAGACAAACAAAAGACAAACTAAAGAAAATTAGTGGTATATAAAAAGCATCGTAATGCAACTTTGAATACTAAAGTGATAAGAAATTTTTTTTGATTGATACGTTGTCAGAATAAGCATTAAATCAGTAAAAAATCAGTTCGTTCAATAGAAATTGTTCTATTTGGTTATTTCTCGAAATGTGCAAAGTCTGAGTAACGTAGAAAATTTCAGAAATAGATTCGGAGCATAATCAAGCGTTAGCTTAACAAAAAATGTACCTTTCGATTACCACCAGTTCTATTCATTTATTTTTAAAAATTTAAAGGGTCATCTTTTAAATCGAAAATTTTTTTACAATTGATGTAATTTTTTCATGGAAATTCACAATTTCTATTGTATAATTCCATAAAGACACTAAGCCATTTAATTTTATAGGAAATTCTGTAGAAATCGAAGTACCAGTCGAGATAAAAAGTCTTTGAGGTTTTTTTGGAGAATTTTCATAATTAAATATATGCTGATTTGTTCTTGAAAAGCTATCAAGATCATTTTATTGCATTTTCTCACGATTCCAATTGATACTTATGATAATAAATTCCCTTTCGCCATGAATATATTTGGCGATAATTCAAAATCGCAAATTCTCATTACTAACATAAGTATAGCAACAATACTATATTTTAATTCACGCTAAACTAAACTTTGATAAAAGAAACTCTCGATGAGCAAAATTTTGTTTTTATCAATTGATAAGTAGATGCAGAGTTTATTAGAAAATCAACCTTTTCAAAAGGGATCAGAGGAATACTTATCAACAAGCTGATCTTGATGAATTTATAATTTAAAAAAAATCAAGTCTTAATTTTTCGTAGATTTTTTGAAATTCCATTCAAAAGGCACTCATCGATCTAAGAAAAATATATCGAAAAAGTAATTTCAGATTGGCGCAGTTTTTTCCTTTTCAAAACTGTTGTTAAAATTGTTGGTTGATTTTTTTTGATACATTTTAGGTAACAACCCATTATCGTGCGATAGTCTACTTTTTATTTTTCAATGATTTTTACTGCTTGAAAATTAATGGATTTGCATGACCCTAGATAAGTTCAAATTGACTGCTCTTTCAAAATCTGGTGAGTGATAATTTGTTCATTATCCATAGATGATCCTGAAATCATCAAAAAAATTTGATTGCGCCAATTCGAAATTAATTTTTTTTCTCAAATTGGTGAAAGTTTGCTTGAAATTCAAAAAGCTTGAATCTTTGGGGTCCCAAATTCCTCTGTTTCATCTCTTTGAATTGAATTGTATTACTAATTTAGATAAAAATAGAAAGATCATTCTAAAAATAAATATATATCAATCATGACGATCAAAAATTTGCTGATCTGAGAGCAATTAAAATCCAATAAAAATGAGCTGGAAGAAAATTTATTACATCAGAAATGTTTATCATTAATTTTGCATCTGATCTGAGAGTATATTTTTAATTTTATCCATTGCCTCTCGACTTGACATAACAACTGTTTTGGCTGATCCAACCACATCTTCATGTCTCTTACTTGATAATCCTTTGAAATCTAAACAAAAAGGTATACTGATTTTAGTGTGAAAACTTTCCACTTCACCAATAAAAATGTGAGCATGGCTTATTCTCGATGAATATGAATGATTATTCATTGAAGGTGAAATTGAATCAGAAAATACTTTTGAAAATTACGATATCAAAAATCGATAAGTGGACGCAAGCGAAAAGCTAGTTGTATCTTGATCAAGTTTATTAAGTTAAAGTTCTTAAGCTTTACAATACCAAAAGCTAATCAAAGAAATTTTCAAGTTTGATTCTCGCACAGAATTACTTAGAATAATGATGTAGAACTTTAATGGAATTTTATGAAACTATTATCTTCCACATAAACCAAATTGATATGGAGTTGGGATCTATGATTGTTTTTCATCGAAAATTCGAAATTTTTACGGAATTATTTTGAAGATTAACATCTTATTAGCTTATTCCGTTTTAGAATTCAAAAAATTATTTTTTTCTGTGAATTCGGAGAAAAATACAGAAAAAATTGAGTTTTTTGTAAAAATAGTTCTCATCTTCATGTTAATTAGGTTTAGGTTTTACATGGGCTTCTCCCAAATTTGTGTTTAAAATGATTCTAAGTAACGTTTTCATTTCAAGAAAAATGTAGTGCATCTGTCAATTCACAAAAAGATATTTTATTTATGAGATACAGTCTTTAGTAAACAATAAAATGAGGGAATATGATTGTTTTACTAAAAGTATAACATATGGTCTCTCAATTTCGAGTCAACTATTCGCTTAGAAGTAAATAAATTGATTCCCTCATACTTATTAGAGTCAGTATACGTAATTTCTGAGTTAAAAGCGATACGTATTTGAAATGGGAATTTTTTTCGAGCTCAGACTCATAAAGATTTTATTCTAGGTTTGTATACTGAGTTAATCCCATAAAATTATTATGTTATTTCGATATGTCCTTCGGTTTTCGGACGGGAATGAATTTCTGAAATATAGCATGCTCTGATTAAAGAATTTTTGGTAATGCTCTAGTCCAGGAACAGCGCAAATTCATAATAAAATTTATTAAAACTTAGGTCAATATTAGAATTCTCAGCCAACGTTTCGACGGTGATTGTCTTCACACGCTTTCTTCAGTGGTACGACAAGTTTGTCAAAAAACAAATTACTATTTATATACTTTCATGATCTCATACCTATCAGTTTTGTCCAATCAGATGAGAGAATAGAATAATACAAGAGGCTGACCTATGATAATAAAGTATAGATAATCAGGACAGAAAAGAGTTATAATTTTTTCATCAGATTTGATTTAACTTCCTTCTTTTGCCAAAAAGCTGAATCCAACACTGCTCAATGTTCACTTCACCAACATTTCCATTAAAAGTATCATTATTGCCTATTTCTAGAGCTTCATGAATTAACCTCTTTCTAAAGTTTTTCTGCACACTAAGAATTTTAACCTCCTCAAAATTTATTTTATGCCCATTATTGTTTAAGACATGTTGAAAAACATGTGACTTATTATCATTTCTCAAAATACTGTTTTTATGTTCTTTGATTCTTGTTCTAAAATTCCTACCAGTTTGACCAATATAACTTTTATAACAGCTACACTTCAATTTATAAATACCACAGCCCTCAAAAATGTTATTTTCATTTTTGGAAATTTTATCAACAAGACTTATATTATTTTTAAAAACAAGCTTAAAATTATAATTTTTATAAATTTTAGATAACAAAATATTAAGTAGGGTATGTTCTAAGACAATGATTTTTTTGATGTCTAAATTTTGATTTTTAATGATTTTAGGTGAATAAAATTTATTAAAAACCTCTTCCTTAATTCTATCGATCATTTTTGTAGGATAACTATTTTTTTAAATAAGTGTTAAAGTTCTTAGAACTTAGAAATTAGTACTTTTAATTTCCTATTATGATCTATCCGAATTTAATAAGCTAGTCAACCTATTGAATTCATGTACTTGACGTTATCCATCAACTGATGCTCTAGTTGAGGTACAGTACACGGAAAAAATTTATACTATCTTGTTCAAGTTCTTTCTTCTTTTGATCAATCCCAATCTTATTTAAAAGTACATAATCTCTAGGGTGCTTAATTCCTTGCTTGGAAGTTAATCAAAGAACAGGTCTGCAGTGTATGGGGAACCTCCAGAGAAAATAACTAACGCGTTGTTTCCAATGTGGTAAATATTATTGGATCCTAAGAAGTATTTTTGATAATAATTATTTCTCAAGGTTTTTTTAAATTTTTATTTCACAAAACTCATTTATAGTAGTTTTCTCTATGTGATTGGTTGAGTTCGCATGTAAAAAATTCAAAATCCGTAACGAAATGATATAAAATTAGAACTAGTTAATCAGAAAATAATATCATTCAAATGTTTTTTTGAATTTTTAATGCCATATTTGAATTCACTCTCTAACCATGATCCAAAATAATGAAAGTTTTCAGTGACCAAGCCGATGTTTTCAGCTCGAAATGAAATGTAGCCATTCTAATTGAAAAGATTTTCAGACCACTTCTTGATTTCTATTTTATTTACGAAAAAAAAATTTATATATTTTTCCTCTTTAATAAATACTTTGAATACTTATGAATTTTACAGAAATCTCGATATTTTCATCAAGAATTCGAATCTTTTAAAGATTTTCTGGAATCCTACTCATGTTGCCCACTTTTACCATTTGAAGAAAAAAAATCTGAAAAAAAATTTTTATGAAAAATATGGTCATTTTTCAAATTCCCATTTTTTTTCAAATGATAAAAGTGGGCAGCATGAGTAGGATTCCAGAAAATCTTTAACAGATTCGAATCCTTGATGAAAATATCGAGATTTCTGTAAAAATCATAGATTCCCAACTTCATATCAATTAGCTTTAGATTAGAAAGCTCTCGCACAACCCTTTCTCCTTGTTTTTTTTCAAGCAAATCTCTTTCCTTTGCAATGTAAATTTCAACATTAATGAGATGACCTTTATTGAGTCATACTTTGAGTCCTTATTTGCCTGGTTTAGAAGGCATATATACTTTGAATGGACGTCTTCCAAAACTAATTAGCTTCTCGTCAACAGTAAGCTGCTCTCATCAGTTGTATATCCTCTTCTTCATTTTCAGAAGAATCCCTTTCGAATTCTTCAGAGCCAACTAGGGTGTCTAAGTCAGATATTAAGTGATTAGTTATCTGAGAAAAAAGATTTAAAACACATCCAAGAAGTTGGGAAGATTTGGGTCTATTTTCGATTCAAAGATCTGCCATATCTCAATCTTCAGCGAGTAGTATTCAGATGATTGCTCATTTGAGTTTTTCATGCATTACTACTAGATTTATCTTTTACCTAAAAGATTTTTTGAACGATTTTTTTCGAAAATACTTTCTTAATTTAGTTTCTTGAACTTAGTATAGCACGTGTCAGATGAATGATAGAGCTGAGATCTTTGCGTATTCCTATCAAATAAGGGGTGAACACAGTGGAATTTTAAGAATGAAAATTACTCTACTTTTAACTTTTCAACAAAATTTCTCATGATAAATTTCACATGCAATACATTTGAATATTAGATTCAATTATTATTTTCAAAGATTATAATAATTATTCTAACAAGCATTAAATTGTCTTATGTAGATTTAAGAGTGAACTTGATAGGAAGTTCATTAATTAATGATAACTTATCATTGATAAGATATAAAACCAGAGGATTAAATGCAAAGAATTTGACCTGTTTATTTAATGATATTCAATAAGCAGTACTTATCTAAATTGAAAAAAAATTTAACTTACATTTTCTAACTCATAACGCATGTAAATGTTTAAAAGTACACAATATGTAATACATAATTTTTAATCTTTCTAACTTTCCCATGATAACCTGAATACTTTTCAGTCAATAGTGTCAGAAATTTCCATTGAAGTCTTTTCCTTAACTCCTCAAAGTAAAGCTAATTGATATGATGTTGGGAATCTAAGATTTTAAAAGAGATTTCAATTGTTTTATCAAGAAATAAAATATGATGAAGATTTTTGGAGCATATTTTTACGATTCACTAAAAAATAATCAAGAAATCGAAATTGATCAGATTTATCCTAATTGACTTTCTTGTCTAATCTTGATCCTGAAAAACTTGTTTTGACACATTTTTTTTTCAACTAAAAATCTGAAACGTCTGAATATCTGCGCAAATTTGACCAAAGCTTTTTAAAATAATATGCCTATAAAAGAAATAGGATATATCAAGAGATTTGACACGATAACAAATGACAGAAGAGAATCACTCAAACTATATAAAGAACATTCTTCTCTCAAAAAAGAAAGTTGAATAAATCTTCTCAAAGGATGTCTATTTCTAAAAACGGGAAAGCCAAATCTATCAATATCATTCAGGCTTAAAAATCCATAAGGAATATAAAAAGAATAAAAATTTATTATCTAAAGCTAACTAACTATTAACTATTTTTATAAAGAACTCAGATTTTTTCTCCGGAAAGCCAGGTATGAATTTAATTTTGAGTTCCATGTTGCTCGAATAAAATAATCTCACAAAAAATCAATCTGGCCAAAATTAGGTCATTTTTTGAAGCAATAAAATGCTATCATCATTGTGGGAAGTTGAACCATTTGAAATTTTCGATTATCAAAAAGGAAAATAATCCAAAATTTAGTTTAAATTGTAATAATCGAAATGACTGTAAGAGGCTTTGGAAAAAAGCTGCTAGAATTCAAAGTATATCAAATTTTACTAATATTTATTATTTGAAGACATGAGCTGTCTGATTTCCTCAAAAGTATTTTGAGTTTGCTAGTGTTATTTTCAAATCAATACAGAAAAATTTGGTCCCAAATCGAAATTTGAAAAATGATCATAGTTTTCTTTTTCTTCAAATGGTAAGAATAGGCAAGAATAAGGTTCGTCCTGATTGCGTATTCAGAAATTTGCCAAAACGAAATATAAACAAAATACAAAGTTTGAGTCACTAAATTTTAAAAGTTTTTAAAAAATATGAGACCACGAAAACGATGGAAAGAATCTGTTGTAAATTCTGTCGTAGAAAATGCGTCTCTCTATGATTTAGTATGCGTAAAATAGGTCTCGAATTCTTCTAAATTAATCCTTTGATTTAAAGAAACGTTTTTAATGAAATTTATCAATTTCCGGAAATTTTCCATGATGAGCCCTACTAGGCATCATGATCTGAATTTCTAACAATCTTCAACATGTTCGAATTCTTGGTGAAAAAATTGAGATATTTGTAAAAAACCATAGATTCCCTTAGACTTATTCAATTTATATGCAAGAGTAAACAATAGAAATAAATTGTGGAAACTATAACGTTGTTCGCTTGCTACCTGACTATATTGTCTTTTGGCTTGTATAGTTATAAAAATAGTGGAAACATTGAAAAACTTACCAAACTCTTCTATGGTTGAATTCTTCACATATCCCGTGAGTCCTGTCCTCAAGTTCATGCACAGTGACCAGATATCATTTTCACAGTTTATCACTTGAATTTTGTCACCTTCGATTGTAGATATTTCATCATTTCTCTCAGCTGTATAACTTTCCCTAGCAATGTGCCTTGGACCTGTTGTTAGAACCTTTATAAATAACCTTGATGAATGCCGCTTTCGAAGAGTTATAAATTCATGAATAATATAACATTTACTAGTCTGATTAAAAACATAAGAAAACTGGTTGTAAAGTAATTGAGGCAAATAAAAAGCGAATAAAACTTGGTAATAAAAACTGGAAGAGACTTTCGAAGAGAGATTTTCTGCAATAATTTTGAAATTAATTTCTGCCTCATGTTAATTAATTTAATGTAGTTGGATATCTTGTCATTATATCTTTGGAATTGATCAGTCAATTTAAAATCATGGAATGGTAAATAAATTAAACTCAGATCTCTATCAGGAAATTTAAAAGATATTCCTGAAATGAATAAAGTCTAGGCGAATAAATTGAGTTTAAATCGACAAATTCATATTTATCATTTCAAATAATTTGAGAAAGAAGAAAAAATATCTAGCTTTTTTCGCCGAATCTCATCAAATTCTTAAAATGATATCGTCTTATCCGTCTGTAACAATTAGGGCGGTCAAATGCTATTTTTGATTTGTTTCTAGAATTTTCATGAGAATTATAAAATTAAAATTCAAGGATTATCCCTCTTAGAAATAATTTTTTCAAAATCAAAAGCTATTTTTTCACTAATTAATTGCTGTTTTTACTTTTATCTAGTAAGCCCTTGTCAGATAAATGGTAAGATCTTTTTTTGATTTTTCCTGATTATCTAATGAATCTGGTCATTATTATTTCTTCGTTTGATGCTTGCTGTGTCCAAAGCGTCTCAATCTAAAGCTTGGTCTGAGAGCTTTCGATTGGACCAAGAAAAATTTTAAGCTTGGCATATTATTCCAACTTTATTCATTCGATAATTAAAGACATTCCTGAAAAATGTTATTTGGTGACCGCCTTAAAGAATGGAAATAAAATTAGAAACACTTTTGAATGTTTTATTTACACAGTTATGTCGTAATTTCTGTCAATTGTTAGCAAATCTAATTTATAATTATGTGAATGATTAAAAGTGAAAGACCACTCATTTGTTTATTTTATTTGGGATACTTGATTTAGGTATTTTTTAAACAGGAAATCCCTTGTAGGGATAGTCTTTATTATCTCTAATTCGATGTGGATAAGTCACACATCTTGTTTAAGAGACTAGAATCAGCGTTTATCTAATTTTTAACCTTGCAAGGAAACAATCCAAACATGTAAGGCAGGCATGGACTTTGCTTGGTTCGATTCTGAGTTTCAATAAAAACGAAATCCATTCATTTTTGAATTTTTTCTTCACTAGAGTACTGGTCTACTTTTATAAAATTTTTTCAACTCGCAGAAGTGTGTTTAATTCTCATAGATAAACTTGAATCTATATTCCAAAATGCTCAAATATTCGTGGATTCAGCGTCAGATCGAAATGATAAAAAAATCTGTATTCCTAAAATGGGATCGTGCTCAGACTTATAGATTAAATTATTTCAAGTTTAGATTCATCATATGATAAGTTAATTATTGAATTTGGTTGTTTATTTTTGAAGAATCCTCACTTATACTATAGAAGTTCTGTGTATATAGAACAGTTTGATATTCTCACAAAGGCTTAAAAAATGTTCCCAAGGCAAAGTTTTATAGAGAGTTTTAGTAATCTTGGAATATTTTAGATAAATCTAATTCAATATACCATAATTAATTAGGCTTCTTGAAAAATTTCAGTTTTACATCAATAGACTTACATCAGAAAGCATGAAATTATCTTCTTGTCTTGAAGGGTTTTCAATCTGAAAGTAAAATTAATCTTTAAATTCATCTTCCTCTTTAACCCTTTCGGTGCCGATGGACATATATGTCCATCTATTTTAAACCTACATAATTTCGTTATTTTTCAATTTTTTACAAAGATTTTTTTTTCACTTAATTATGAACTTTTTAACATTCTAATGATGTGTTTTTTTAACTATGTTCCATTTTTTTCTATTTCAAAATTGAAGATTTATTTAGAGAATTTTTTTTGATTTATTGAAAATTTTTTTTATAAGTTTTCCATGGGAAAAACAATGTTTTTCATTTTATAATTTAGGTGACCAATAGAATTCAACCTTGACTTTATGATGAAGCTTTATTGGATTACGTAACTCGATGGTAGAAAGAGTTATTAACGTTCAAACTACAGGACATATATGTCCAAACGGCACTTAAAGGTATGGATAGTGAAGCAACATATAAAGAATCAAGAAAGGGAGATTTTTGGCAAGTTGTCTTAATTCCAGATGCTGAAAACTCTGATGAAGAATTAGAAGAGATTGAAGACCAAATTGATTATTTATGCTCGGCTCTTCCCTTATTCAATGAAACTCCTCTACAGGAAACGGTCCAAACTGTACCGATTATCCAAAACATGAGAGATACAAGATTACATCCAAAAGTCAACATTACTTTCTCCCCAGATTAGATCAAACCGTTTGGGTCTTACTGGAAAATCTTTATTACAAGATAAAGATCTCAAGAAAAAAGGCAGAGGCAGCTACGATTTACTCTATTCGGAGTCTGAAAAACTTTACTTTCTAAGATGGTTTGACAACAAAGCTGTAACTTTCACTTCAACTTTTGCTGGTGCTGAGCCCATTTCAAATATTAAACGCTGGTGCTCCAAAAGCAGTAAAAGAATAGATGTACCCTATCCCGAAATCGTATCAGTTTATAACAAGTCAATGGGTGGTGTTGATCTATTCGATTCTTTCATGTCTAGATACCAGCCAAACCACAGAGCAAAAAATTGGTAAGACTTTTTTTATTAACAATTATTATTTTAGGTACTTTGCTATATTCCAATGGGTTCTATTTGCATCAATCGTTAACTCTTGGCTGCTTTACAAAAGAAATAATGACAAGGAAGACTGTCTTGATTTACTGAACTTCCAACTAAATTTATCAGATGATTTAATCAAACAAGGCTTCGCAGAAATGAAGAAGTTTAAAATTCCCGTATCTGAAGAAGAAGGATGTACCACTCGCTCAAGAAAAAGTCTTAGGAAAAGTAATGAATCAATGCTTCAATTGTCCTGTGAGTCAGTTGCTTCTATGAAACATCTCCCAGCCAGAGTTGAGAATCCCAATTCACGCAAAGGCTGTTCAATCTGCAAAAGAAAGATATCTACCTATTGTATAACTTGTAACATGTTTTATTGTATTTCAAATGAAGAAAGCTGCTTTGTAATAGCTCACTCTTGAATAAATGCTGTTTATTCTGTATATTTTTGTTGATTTCATATAAAAATTAAACAGTTAAAAATTGTTACCCTTAAGGGCCGTTTGGACATATATGTCCATAAAAATATCTAGTGGAAGAAGTTGGAATTCAAAAATTTCGTTTTTCTAAATTTTATCAAAAAAAAAATTTTAAGAAACATGCAAAAAGAATTAGAAAGCTATCTTTATTGGTTTTCAAACGGCATCGAAAGGGTTAAGGAATCTACACTGTAGATAAATTCTAATTGACAATGTGAAAATTATTTATATATGGACCTTAAGATTAGCAGTGCACGTAATACGTTCATAGTAGCCTGATTGTAAAATTACAATGTAAGTCCCATTCAAAAGATGAATGCTTAGTATGTGATTGCTGAATTGGATGTCGTTAATTAACAATACTATACTTGTAAATAGTTCAAGGATACAGCAGTCAGGCAGTGATCTTCTATTAGTGTTCATACACGAGAATAAATATTATTTACATAGATCATGTCTCCTCTTCCTAGACCAGATAGACTGAGTTATTTGAAGGATACGATACCGCAATTTGGATCATAATTAGACAAGGATATAAAATATGCTACACTTGAATATAGAAATGTCTCCATTATCGTGTGAAATTTTAATTTCTAGATTTTCCAAGATCTCTGGATGATGAAAAACTCTGTCAAAATTTTAATGAGAAAATCTTTATCCGTCAAGCTCTCCGTGCAAAGGTCTATGTAAAAGTCATAATTTTTCATAATTCTTAAAAAGTAAATCTTTGACAAGAAATAATTTTGCTAAATGAACACTACCAGTGCATTTATGATCTCGGTTGATTAAAGCTTCTAAATTATATCATGCAAGGTGTTATCGATAATCTTAAGACTCACGTTAAATTTTAAATTCTGTATCAATTCGAATTAATGAAAATTCATACATACTGTACGACCTGAGACTAAATTATTAGTTATAATTATACAAACTACTAATAAGTAACAACAGTCAGAACTTATAAATTTAATTTATATAATCTAAGAAAATCTACTCCTAATAAGTAGTTACTGCATTTGGATAGCTAAATATATTTTAAGGCTTATCTTAACGTCGTCATATTGTTTCTGCAATCAGATTAAATTTATCAAGATGTGGAGCAGTTTTCTACTGTACTTATATGAAAGTGAACACATAAAAATAGATTTAAAATTTGTCTAGGTCACAGGAGAATACTTTCTTCATTACAATCAAATGAGCTAACTCTCGAAAAGTGAATTTGTTAAAGGTTAAACTCACTAGTTTCCTCTCCAACTGTTCCATGAGTGAGTTGAGTTTATTTGTCTTTGAACGAATGTCATTTGAATATTTTTCATGTGACGTTGACTTTACATTAACTAAGGAATCAGTTGAACTAGATAGTGAAAAGAATCTCTTGTATAAACATTCATGGATAGTTGTTATTGAAGCTTTAGTTAATCAATCTATTGAGACTAGTTCAAAAAGATGAATTTAATTGTATTTTACTAAGCAGCTCTTCATAGAACTGTTTGTATTATACTGATTAACGATTAGTCTTTTGGCGAGGATCATGTCCTCAAAACAGGGTTAGCTGATATGAAGATGAGAATTTACCATTTTTACAAAATATCTCAACATTTTCTTCCAGATGGTCAAGAACACGATTATTTTATGAGGGGTTAATTCCAAAATAATGACCCCAATGAATGTAACTTAGTCATATTTACTGACAGAGATTTAAATTTTGCTGAATCATTGAATGCAAGTCGATTGAAAATAAGAGAAAAACATCCATTCAATATCCCAATTTCGTATATGAATTTATTGTAAGATAAATTCTTAGAACGGCTCAACTTCTATTCAAAGATTGCAAGTGAACTTACCCCTTAAATAGAATCTTTAATGGAAAAAATTTAGCGAATCTAGGTTCTTACATATTTTCGCAACCCCTAAAGAAGATCCATTTTATGTTTCTCAAGTTCAAATTGTGAAATAAGAAGAGTTGTTAATTTCAACAAGCTCCAATGTTCTTGTAGTCTTGCAAAAATTAATAGATGTCCCTGTAAAAATCTGTGTGCTGTGTCTAATAAGTTAGAAGTTTCTCGAGAAAATTTTGTCCCAAATGAATAAAAAGTAATGCAGTAGCCCAGTTACAATTACAGAATTTGAAAAATGTGAAACCAACGGGAAGTCAACAACAGTTGATAATCAGATTAAAAGCCAACCTGTAATTAGCGAGGTGAGAAATGGAAAGACACGCCCAACAACGAGGAGAAAACGGAACAGACATAGCGGGCAACTGCAAATTACAACTTTCATCAAAAAGCAAAAGCAATTATCAAATTGAAAGAAAAATCAATTTGCAGTGAAACAACCTCCCACCCTCATTCCTCCCGAGCAGTCAATCAACCGATATTGACCAATGGAAGTGCAAAAATTTATGCATTGTAATAGTATTTATATCGTAACCAGGGTAGAGTCTAATGAGACCCGGCGAAATATAACGTTTATCACTAGAATATACGTCTGTCTTCTCCTACCTTCCTCATGAGTTCAGAAACCGATAACAGTAATATTCTTGATGAAGTTCGACAATATTATTGTAAAAAAAGTAATCTCCTTGAAAGCTCCTTTACTCTGTGACGTCGAATATCTGACGAAGTCGGAACTTGAAGGTTACAGAATAAATAAAAAACGTGGAATACAATGTAAAAGCCGTAAAAAAATCAATAGCTTAAAAAGAGTATATATTGTTAAATAAAATTAAAAAGAATATCATGTAGAACGAATTTTCTTTTGGAAATTTTTGGGGACATTCAAATATTTCCTTTCTGGTGTTTTTCTGGAATTAACTCCTATCTCTTATAGTTTTGAAGATTGTTTTTGTAACTCATTTTAGAACCATGAAATAAAATTAGTATATTTCGAATGGTAACTCTAGTGAATAATACGGAATTCACAGTCGGAATCAGCTCGATTATCTTGATTATAGTTACATAAAGTTGGTTGATATGAAGTTGAGAGTCTATGATCTCAATATTTTCATCAAAAAATGAAGATTTATAGGAATCCAGACCATTTCGCCTTTTGAAGAAAAGAAAATTTGGAAAAGAAATTATTTTTAAGAGAAATAAGGATTTTGATTTGGTGCCATATGAACTTTTTTATTGATTAGATAGTCGAGGTGATCAAAAGATCCGTATTTGAAAAATGATCTTTTTTTTTCTTAAAAATAAATATTTCCTTCATTTTCTAAAAGTGGGCAAATTGATCTGGATTCCTAAAAAGTCTTGACAAAAAATTGAGAATTTTGTTTTCAATCTAATTTTCCGATGGGACAATACTGATGTGGTACATGAACAGTTTACTAGAGATTAGAGTACAGCACAATTTTTAAAACTATCAAAATTACGATTCTCGAACAGATTTCAGTATTAAGCAAATACAAAGGATTCTAAGTATGTTAAAATCTATTCTCAGAATTATCTGAGAACAAAGGTAGAAATCTAGGACAAAGTCGAGGGGGTTAGTCCTTGAACATGGGGTGAAATAATATTAATTTCAATTAAGGCAGGTACTGTACCCACTAAGCAATCCTGACGATCCAAAGTAAATTAATTATAAAGTATTCCTTCGGGTTTGGTGAGTGGGAAAAGGCACACCTGATATTTCAGAGGAAAAATAATATTTTTATCCTATCAACATACTTTGTAGTAGGTCTATTAGATATCTCAAACATTTTTTAAACTAAAAATTTCACATTTTTGAGATTTTTATACCAAACGGTAGCAAATTAAATTCTGATCAGAATGGTATACCTTATTTGTATAAACCATTATTGTAAAATTAGTAAAAGAATTTAAAAATTGGTGTTGCTCTAAATGTGAATAACGAGCATTGAGTTATAAAGGATAATTACAGGCTGTAGGGATTATAATTATCATTCCTAATTACAGTTCATTTTTTTTATATTTTTACATTGTATACTGAGAATAAGAAAAAATTCGATGCCGACATTCCTTTATTTAATTTTCAATCAGTTATTCATTACTCAGGTCTTTTTTATGATTTCTCGGCTAAAGTTCAGTTTAGGAACGCAGGTTTTTTACTGTATTTAACCCTGTAATTACTTACATGTGGCTTCGAGAATACATTATTAAGAGTTAAAATTGTTCAAAATAGAATCTTTATTTCAAATAAGCTCTTATTTCAGATACTTAATTTGTTTTTATCGACACATTTTTACAAATATTATTCATGGATATTAAAGATATATTGCATCGTATATTATATGAATTTATTGCAGACTAAAAGTTAGGACTATTTATACCATTAATTTTTGACCTCTCTCTAATTTCCTAAGATGAAATACGCGAAACGATTAAAGGCCTTACAAAAATTTCAAATACATGAGATGCTTCAACCAGGTGAAAGCTTGAGAAATGTTTCAGCAAGTATGAATGTTTCGGTCAACAAGTTCCAGAAACATTTTCTCCAATGAACTGTAATTAGCAATGATAATTATAATCCCTACATCCTGTAATTATCCTTTATAACTTAACTCAAAATATGACTTAGCTAACTGTTCGAATCTATCCTCAGAAAAATGTGTTATGGATCATATAAGATCAAAAATCGATTATTCTAAAACACTTTTATATCCTGATCTACATTATTGAGATTTTACCAGAATGATTTCGAATTGAATTTTCAGACTTGTTATTCTAACACATTTTATTATCAAAAACGAACAAAAACAAAGATTGAATCTATCTATTCTTTTTATT
>SSNU01000038.1:54408-75203 GCA_012064415.1 Gyrodactylus bullatarudis
ACGTTTCGATGATAAAACTACGAGACTGGCGACCCATGATAGAGATAAGCTACAGCCAATACGTTTGGTCTTCAATAAATTTGTGAAAAACTGTCGCGAAGCATATCAACCTTCAGAGCAAATGACAGTTGATGAGCAGCTAGTGAGCTTCAGAGGACGTTGTCCTTTCAAGATGTACATTCCTTCAAAGCCAGGCAAATACGGCATCAAAATATTGGCTGCATGTGACGCGAAAAATTCCTATCTTTGTAATGCTGAAATTTATATTGGTAAAGAAGGTACGCAGCCTGAAAAGAACCAAGGACAAAGAGTAGTAAAACAGCTTATGGAGCCTTTCACAAGAGCTGGTAGAACTGTGACTTGTGACAATTTCTTTACCACCTATGACTTAGCAAAATATTTATCAATGAAGAAGACAGCTATTATTGGAACATGCCGTAAGAATCGAACCTTTCTACCACCTTCCTTCCAAGACACAAAAATTTCTGAAGGCCAAATTGAATATCTTTTCAGTGAAGAAATTCTTCTTCTCAAATACGGTCAAAAGAAAAATCGCCCTGTTGTTTTGTTGTCAACACTTCATCAAACTCAAGAAACTGTTGGATCTAAACCTGAAGTTATTGAATATTACAACAAAACTAAAGGAGGAGTCGATACATTGGACCAACTTGTGGGAAACTATTCATGTAGAAGGTCAACCCGACGTTGGCCCCTGACAATATTTGAAAATCTCATCGATGTAGCTGCTTACAATGCTTATGTACTGTACTGTTTGAAATGGCCCGAATTTTTACAAACACAGAAGTATTCACGACGTAAATACTTGAAATTATTGAGTCAACAAATGATGCAGGTCAATAACGATCCTGAACCTGAAGAACCGCCCAGAAAAATAGCCAAGATTGCACCAAATAAAAGAGACCGTTGCTATATCTGTACATGGGTGAAGGATAGAAAAACTAAAACAACGTGCTATAAATGTGAAAAAAACATATGTAAAGAACATTCTAATGTTATATGTGATAATTGTCAATTATAATAAATATTTTGCTTATATTCTAACGACTGGGTCTAAATGACCCATGCTTATGATACTTGTGAGTAATTTTATTTCCAATGCGAGGGTTAACCGAACCAAGATGTATTACTCATATCATTATTATTTTAAACTTCTACGCTTTTGTACAAATTTTATCTTTAATTTCTTTTTACTTTTTTCAATACAGATTTATTTCTAACAAAAAAAACTCAATGCTCGTTATTCACATTTAGAGCAACACCAATTTTTAAATTCTTTTACTAATTTTACAATAATGGTTTATACAAATAAGGTATACCATTCTGATCAGAATTTAATTTGCTACCGTTTGGTATAAAATATGCAAAATATCCACCTTCTTTTCCAGAAATGTTGGAGTATTTCTAAATACATTTTCAAACTTATGTTTAAATTCTGAAAATAGTTGTGTATTTGGCTAAACATCTTTAGATGAAAAGTGGCTCTCTAATAGAGATGGATCTCACAGTATCTTTTCAGTTATATTTTATCACTAATACTGCTAATCTTTTTTTTATAATCCATGTAACATTATAGTTGATTTCAATTTTTCCCAAAATGCATTCGCTAATCACACACAGGAGTTCATGTTAATGTCGGAAATGTTTTTGACTTTCCAAATAATAATCTTCTTGTTCTTTCCAAGTCAAATCCATTAGCAATTGAGCTTATGTGTATCTTATTAAACTTATTTTCCTAGGATTTATTTTAAAATAAAAATAATCATTCTACAATGTAGAATCTACATTATAACATTGGAATAAATAGAGCTAGCTGATATGAAGATAACGAAGATTCGAAATTTAACTGAATTTTACTAGGCAGGAACACAAACATTTTGTCTGTTACAAATATCTAACCCTTTCGGCACGATGAAGAAAGTTTCAGGCTTGATTCTCTCACAGAATTACTAAAAATGTGAGGATAAAAAACATTTACCAGGACAAAATTTTATGAAAATTTTTTCTTTCACATAATTTCATCAAGGTCTGATTTATATTGAAATTCCCATCTACTGGTGAGTAAATTAAAGTGTACCTTTGCCGATGAAGGAATTTATTTGAAAGTTAATTGTTTCGAAGACTCAATTAATTTCAATAGGATATCTTTTAAATTTCATTCGACTTTATTACAAAATAACCTAGATATTGAAGATCCAAGGTAAACATGGGATTGAAAATTGCCCCATTTTCACCAGACTCTTGATGGAACTGTCCATTGATTTCATGCATAAAAAATATACCTTGTTTTGGATTAACTACTTAGCTTCTACGGAAATCAATCTTATTGTGTCAATTTCATAAGAGAGTCAAATAATATTCAGCTCATGGTGGCAGCTGTAGACGCGTTTCGTCCTTATTAGGAATTGTCAGCAGTTGTTACCCGGGTCTTCAACGCTTCTAACCACTAAGACAGAACGCCTTTCATCTCTTATTACTCAACACTCCCATAATTTTGAGACCACCTACAAATAGAGGTTGTTTGATAGATGATCAAATTTGGCAGTGGAAACTCTTTCTTCCAAAATGGTGAGTTTCTCGGAATTTTGATCCCAAAGAACAATTTCCAATCACTTCAGCTCAAAGGTTGTAAAGGCGGGAATTCTGCTCATTTTCAGAATTCTATTGCCTAGTTTTTTTATATAGTTAGTTTATATAATTTCTGCATTTCACTTACATTTTGTTATTTTCTTCAATCGAGCTTCCCACTGAAAAATAAATAAAATTTATTCGAAATAAAATAAATTTCTGAGATAAAACTTGGTTTCTTATCTACTCATTACTAGGGCCTCAAGAAACAGAACCATGAACCCAATTTTTATGACTGAAAAATCTTTTTTTAGATTCTAAAGATTTGAAAAGAAGGACCTAGACAAAAGCAGAACTCTTGAGATTTTTTGAGGCCCTACTCTATTTAATAATTGTAGAATGAAATTCTCACATTTTGAAAGGACACTTATGCAGACTAAATGTTCACCAGGATTCTTCCTCAAGTCATCACTAGTCTCGATATCAATATCATTATTAGTTGAGTGAATCAACAAATGTTTCGATGGGTGAAAATCATAGACAATCGGCTGGTCATTGAGTCCAGAATATTTGGAGTTGATTTTCACACTTGTCACTTTGTCGTTTGATTGAATATTCCAAAATATGATCTCAGATGAGTCACTCTTGTACACACTGAGATAAGTTTGACAAGGTGTTATTTGAAAACGGAAAAAGTTATTTGAACTGTTGGTTATGCTTGAGAAAACTTTGATGGGTCTGCATCTTTAAAATAAAAATTATTATTTAAAATACTAACAGGACTGCTCAACACCATAGTGTATTTAACCGCATATACAAGCATTTTAAGCATTGAAAGCTAAGTTTGAAAATGTATTTAAAAATACTCCAACATTTCTCGGAGAGAAGGTAGATGTTTTGCATCTTTTAGATATATTATTAATTTACCTTGGATTGTCAGGATGGCTTAGTACCTACCTTGATTGAATAATATCAATAATATTAAAATTCCAGAATTTTTAAAATCGCCACTCAATGAATTTCTACTAGGCAATCACTAAAATCCGGAATATCTTGGCCATTTAACGAATTTCTTATAGTAATCTTATCATCAGGAGTGCCTTCGTGGTGCAATTCGTTGTTTTATGATAAAACTTTTATCATGTCCGTAGGATATTGTGGCAAAAATGGGCAATGACATAATGGAGAATTACGCTTTAAAAACATAATCTGAGTACTAAGTTCTATCAGAAAAGTTAGTACTCTTGTGAGTTTTTCGAAAAAAAATTTCCCCCTAGCGGCCTATTGATCATCAACTCCTAGATCGAAAAATTAGAAATTCTGGTAGATTGATTTTTTGACTATAATTTTCACTTTGATACCAATTTACATTTCCAGGTCAAAGTTCGAGCATTTGAAAAATATTCATGAATTTACTAAAAAATTTTTATTATTCTGGTAAAAGTGGAGGCCCTTTTAACCTTAAAATCTTCAACATAGTCGAGTTCTTTGATGAAAAAAGTGAGATTTCTGAAAAATCATAAACTTCCAACTTGATATTATGATTTCATCATTTTCATATTAGATCAAATTAATATATAGTTACAATAGTAGAGCTTGACCTATGGCAATGGAGTATGGATAGTTGGAACTCTTCATTGGCTCCCCATTATTGGTCTATTCATCCTTCTATTCAAAGAACCCATGCGTGTACATTGAACTTTAACTGAAGTTTAAAAATCATATCATTAATGAAATTCTTTCTCATTTGAGATTCGTCTGGCTTGACACCGTCTAATAGACAGTTATGAGGGATATTTTTGCTGAATTAATAGAGAAATTTTGTTACATTTTCAAATTTATTGTTTATTCGCTTGAAAAGTCATAAGATGATAAAATTCTCTTTAAATTGAAACGTTATAATCTCTCCTTTAGAGGATTAGTCAAAATTTCATTCACTGTTATATTCCAAACTTTAAACAAACTTAATTTTGAACCAATTAGTTCTTCAGGGAGCTGTTCGGCATAGATTTACTATAACGTTGTTCGTTTGCTACCTGAATAAGTTGTCTTCTGGCTTGTATTGATACTGTAGAAAAAGAAAGGGGAGAGAAACGGTGTAGTATTTCTTAAAAAACAAGGATTTAAGTTTTTTGAATTATGTCACGCCAGAAGAAGAATACGTGTATTTTCGAAATATTGTGTGAAAATAAACTATTTTTATCAGGGCTAATCTTAATTTTAATTTTCCTTCAAGTGATGAATTTTATTATCAGAGTCATTAGTAATAACTTATTACTCTAATGATTACTATAACAATCACTATAACACTGCTCGGAACAGGTTATAGAAATTTTACCAAATTCACACTTGATGTACAGAATTTTGGCTGATTCCAAATACACTAATTTTAATATATGTTTCCCGAAAAATTAAGAGATAATAGACCTCAAAGTTTTTTCAAAATTTTTGTTGTCATGGTATTTTCAATGAGTTCTAATTTCACTTCCTCGCAAGATACCACAGTAGTAAATATATCATTAGATGAAGAAAACTATAACATATCAAAAATTCAGATCAATAAGAAAAATAGTAAAAAAGTTATAAGACTTTAAAGCTTAAAAACCAATAATAAATGTTAATTTTTTTGTAATTAAATTTCGCTTAAAATTCGAATAAAATTTTGTGCAGGCTTATGATTCCTGATTAAAGCATTTGCAGAGAATAAGTAATTTCTCAGCTCTCTGTTGATGTAACAATCATTAGCACACTTAATTTTTTAACTTGTGTATTAGGATTTTTTAGTGGTCGATTTGATCCCTGAAAACATGACACTTTTGTAATTTTTTTTCATTTCTGTTTAGTGGTCCCCCTTTTTTCTTGTAAACTGAGTCAAACTCCTTCGAAAAAGCATATTATCTCTTAATTTTTTCGGGAAACATATATTAAAATTAGTATATTCGAAATCAGCGCAAAGTTCTGTACATCATGTGTGAATTTGGTTAAATTTCTATAAAAAAATTGAAAAATCTCCGAGAAGTGTAATTTTTATAATCCTTGTTTTTTAAGAAATACTACACCTTTTCTCTCCCCTTTCTTTTTCTACAGATAGACCAATACAAGCCAGAAGACAACTTAGTCAGGTAGCAAACGAACAACGCTATAGTCAATTTAAAGAAACTTTCATATCGTAAATAAATTTATTTGATGATTAGAGTTGTGAATGAATGAGAAACCTCAACTAGAACCTCAAAAAGTATTAAAATTCCTATTCTGCCGATTATTCCCTCTGATCTGCAAACTATTTAAAACAATTCATATCAATGATCTCAATCCATATTTTCGATGTAGGGAGATGATTTTCTTTTTCTGACGATCTGTTAAGCTTAAAAATAACCTTGAAGAAAATAATTTTGAAATTATCTCGATACTTCAGTTTAATTTCAGCATTGATTGATTTTTTACATTTTTATTTTCGGTCTACTTGTGAGGCCCACAATGTGAGCAGTTTTTGTAAGATTTTTTTGAAAAATCTACGATAAAGTATTAAAATAATACAGTACAGTTTTGAGAGCTGCGATGCTGTTTCCTGTTTGTCTGTATATAATTTGAAATTGTCATGGGAAACTTTTTCTTCGCATTCTCTAAGTGTTGTCTTACTGCTGTCGAACCTGTATACAAATGTTCAAGACTCTGTCTTCGAGCTGGATAATTATTTTCAGTAAATACTTGATCAAGTTTGATTTTTTCCTCTTTAAAGCAATCCGAGGATACTATTTTTTCCAATCTCGAGAATAGAGAGGGGTACTAGTGGTCCTGTTTCTAGTTTTCCCATGAAAATTTCTGCGAGCAAAGGACCCAATGATTTACCCATGGCTACACCATCAGTTTGGATTTATATTTTGTTATCAAAAGATAGAGCAAAACTATCTTTTAAACTCTGCAGCGCAAAACTAATAGACGCTTTAACAGCATCCTTCAAAATCTTTGGATATTTTGCAGATAAACTCCACTGTTTCAGTCAAGGGGACGTTTATGAACAGTGTTCATTGAACAGAGATGATACATCTAGTGGGAACTTTTTTCCTTCATTAATGTTTATGTTGTCCACTCTAATTCAGATGAATCTTTGAGAGAGTATATGCAGATTTTATTTTTTTATCTTTGATTTGGCGCCAAAATCCAATTTTTTTGAACTATGAACTGATGATTTTTATTGATTTGAAAGTGGCAGAAATATCAAAATAAGATTTTCAGAATCACAATAAAAGAAAGAAATCAAATATGCTGAATCTTTTCTCATGCATAATTATAATCGTAAAAGTGAGCAGCATGAGTAGGATTCCAAAAAATCTTTAACATATTCGAATTCTTGATAAAAAATCGAGATTTCTGTAAAATTCATAGATTCCCAACTTTATATCAATGAAAAACTTCTGAAAAAGCCGTGGAATAATTGAAGAAGCTTATTCATTGAATAATATTCAACGTTGGAAAACAATTACTTTTCATATTTCTAAACTAATTTTAAAAATACTGCATTTAATATTAAACTTAGATTTACGCTAGACTCAGTTATCTTATTCCTAAATTTATTCAAGTCATTGATTTCAAGAGTCAGTTTCTACGATATTCTATACTTGGTACTTAATTAATTCAACTTACACTCTCATATCAAGAAAAGATATTCCTGAATTACGATAATGAACCAAGAGAATATAAGGTAAATGGGGATGCAATTTGACACGCATGATTGATTCGCCTTTAAACTGGTCATCGGTTAGATTTTCCATCGTGAGCATAGCTATATTTCCATTATTTCCATCAATTTTTAATAGCCATTTCATTATTCGCCCATCTCCATCTCCAGAATAGAGAGTATGGCTAGGCTGTGAACTGTCGAGTTCATCTGATTTTATTTCAAAACTAATTGTATTCACATGATTATTGTGGCCAACTAAAACGCAAAGTTCCTGATAAAAAAATAAAAGGTATGAGAAGAAAAAAATCTCAATGTGAATTTTTTTCAGAATCTACAGATTACAACTGCAAATTTGCGATGGGAAAATTTTAGTGGGATTTATAACAGAATAAATTTGGATTAAGTTATCGAAAATGGTTATCTAAAATCAGTTAGAAATTGAATGAAAATTTTCATATGAGTATTTATTGATTAATAATTTGAAATTCTATAAAACTCACATTAGGTTTTTTATCTGAATCGTTCCAGAATCTAATTTTCCCATCAAAACAGCATGTAATCAAGATATTTTTATTATCACTTATTGTGAAAGAATCAATGTCATAAACAAAACCAGGATGTCCGATTACTTGGATTGATTCGAGAGTAAAATCTAAAGAGTAAATCTTGAAGTTAAAATAAATTACGAACATAAATTCTTATTATAAATATCTTCTATTATTTATCAAACTACTTAAAAGTATATTTTTTGAATAATTACTCGTTTGATTTGTTGAAGCTATCCTCCATTTCCTGACAGTTCCATCTGCAGAAGAGGAATAAAATAATTGTTCTGATATCCAATGTATTGAGTAGATTTTCCTATTGTGACTTTGAAAACGAAGTTTTGGAGAAACCTTCTTGCTCTTAAAGGGTAGCTAATAAAGAATAAATTTTTTTAGCTAAATTTGACTCGAATTATTTGAGTGATGATCTATTGTGACAACAGATGTTGTGTCAATGAAAAATGTCGCTATAAAATCAGATTTTTCCTAATAAATTGACCCCTTCTAGATCATATCAACTTCAATACAAAATAGTTGATTGCTCACAGTATAGATTAAGATAGGAAAGTCCAGCTCTGTAGAATTGTGCATTGCAACAGCAACAAAAGATCCCATTGGACTAATCTTCAGAACTGTAATTGAATAAGATAGATTCAGTTTAGCCAGTAACTTTGTGTGAGGGTAGGAAAAATTTAAATCCAGAGTTTCATTTGTTTTTCGGACCTCTGGAAAATATGTCATTTCTTCATCTTTAACTTCTTTGAAATTTTCCAAGTCATTTTCATCTGAATTTATCTTTATCAGAGCGAGTCTATTGACGAGAATCGGTCTAAACGATATATGAAGTGTTGCAGGATATTTCTGGAAGATGAAGTTTTTTGATGACCATATTTGGAAAATAGTCTTGAGGCTTTCCTTTGATTTCATTTCAAAACAATCACTTGATAATCTCGGGTTTCTCGCAGAATATTCATAGAGTTGAATGCGTAAAATTTCAGAATCAAAATTTCGAACCTCATTAGTTCCAATTGGTTTCAAGAATCCCCAAGCGATAATTTTACTTTTGTTTCGATTTTTATATTTTCCAAAGATTTCAAAGAATATTACAGTCTTCTTATCATTCATGATTTCATCAAAATCTTCATTGAAAATAAGTCGTTCATTCCATAAGGGGAAAACTGTAGAGGAATTATTGCATAATATTATTAATTTAGTTTTTTTAGATTGTATTCTGGTCTTGTTCGATTTTGATCTCAGAGAAGATCCATCTTCAGCATTAAGAAAAGAGACTCGAACATAAAGACTAAAATTTTCTGAAATTTCATTCAGTCTATCAGTTTTATGGATTAATAAAGAAATTGAATTTTTTTGACGCAACTCATTAGCGCTCAGTTTATTACTTGAAAATAATGATTCAACTTACCTTGAATTACTGAGATTAATAGAGTGGTCTTCATAGACGAACCCTTCATTCAAGTTCCCACTAAAATTTGTCATCTTATTATGCCTTATAAGAGTCTTATTAAATAAGACTTATTTATTGTTTATTATTCAAATTACCACAACTATTCTAACTGAACAAGAATTTTATTAGTAAACTTGAATTGTTTTTTCGCTATCACTTATATTTTTCGAATTAAATTTTCTTAATCTCTTTAAAGCTATTTCTCTACCTGGACTTCAATTTAGCCAACTACTAGCCACTACACACGATCAAATTAATAACAGGGATTGTTTCAATTTTAATTAAATAATAATAATAATACATTAATATTCTTATCATATTATTCATTATTTGGAATAAAAGTTTTGTTATCATGATAAAAATCTATTTCTAATAATCTGTGAAATGTCATATCAAATGTTTTGTCATGGGAATAGCTAATCCTGATGATTCATTAGTACAAACGAGGTGCAATTTTTTATGAAAATAATATTTGATAACTATTTGACGTTCATTGCCACTATTCCTCTCATTACTATTGGCAGAGATGTTGAGACCTATGGCAGGATCATAGAATCCTTGTAGATTGGACATTTTTATAGGAGCTAGAATTATCTGGCTATTTTGAACCATGGTCTGGATAGGTATTGTCACATCAATTGAAAGAGGTCCACCCTCATCAATTAAAACTTTGTCTAGGGGATTGTCTCGGTCTAAAAGCCCATAGAGTGCCTTGACAATAACAAGGCCACCTATAGATTCTTCATGTTCTCGAATTTTGGCAGAGGAAAATGCTAAAGTATTTTGAATAGCATTAGCTGATTGTCGTTTTTTGACCAGTTCATTACTGAGTTTATTTCTTCGATATTTTTCTGCTCGATAGAGCTCCTTCTTCAACCACGGTTCATATAATAAATATCTAAATGAGATGAATGAAATAATTGGAATGGAAAGACCATAGCCAAGGGCACCCAGGTTATTGTAATCTTGAGATAAAATTATGGGAATGCTATAAGTTTGAGAGCCTCTGAAAATATCTATCCTCATTGTGAGCCCCTTGATTAGGGATATAGTAAATCTGAAAGACATTTGACTATATCGAGCAATAAAACAACGAGCACCAAAAGATGCTTTCACCAAGTCATTCGTGGTGAAATTAAGATCGGCAAAAACAAAACCTTTGCGAGTCCTTCCAGTCCATTCATCAAATACTCGATATTCATCTGGATCTGCCCAGCTAGGAATATCTTTTTTGCGTTCTGATGAGACCCAAGCATCATCGAATCGGGAGGTACCGATTGGGGCACTGAGAATGGGCCAATCTACTGACCTTCCTATATTGAAACCAATACCAGCATTTAAATGATTATGCGTGAATCCTCTGAGGCCGAGAGAATATTTTGACGTGTTGTAGTTAATGGAAGCAACAAGGCCTCCGTTGACAAGGGCTGTATATTGGACGGAACCAACAAGATTGGGGGCTAGTTCAATATTGGTGCCTACTGACATGGTCGGTACTAATGACAAAATTTCTCCGTTATGTTTGAATCCAAAATCATATGAAGCATAAAGACTGAAACGTTGATAAAATAAGCGTTGGATACGCTGGCCAATAGACATGAGACATCCACGTTTACCATGACTCAACTATAATAGAATGTAGACATAAGTTATTCATAGAGTAAAGGAAAGGTTAGAATATAAAGACATACTGTTGTTTTGAGAAGGGCACCTTTGAGATAGGAATTATGTCGAGATTGATAGTCCCAGGATAAATCAAGATTATTCAAGCCAATACCCTTGTAAGAGATGACACTGGCAGAAATTTTGAACTGGTGAGACATACTAATTCCCAGGATAATTGATTGATTGATAAAAGCTTGAAAGACATGAATGTCTGGTGGATCAATTAGAATCGGATTGTCATCTCCATCTAGAGCAGATGCATCTGTGAGTAGGTAACGATCGAAAAGATCTCGTACATCAAGGGACATTTCAAAGGTACTATTGGGTTGAGTTATTTCAGTCATTTTATTTTCTAACTCTTTGTTTCTTAAGCGAATGTACTCGAGACGTAGTTTAGCTGGATTTTCATGATCAATAGATAGATCCCATTTGTAATTATTGAGGCCTAAAAGAGAGATCAATGTATAAGAGTTCATCAAACCATTTAGATAAGTCTGAGGGGAAGAAAGATGATGATAAAAAGCTAGCTTTCAATCGAATATTCAATGAACTCAAGAGACTATTCAATGTAAGACGACTAACCAGAGAGCCCGTATGAGTCATAGATTTTCCTTTGGCGAGGATCAGTTAGGATTCTGTATGCATTAGATATTTTGGTAAACGCAACATTAAGAGGATCTTCTTCCGTATTGGAAGGGTGTGAGTTAATATTGCGCTTGTCAGGATGAAAGTTTTTCGACATTTTCCGATATGCTGATTTTAAATCAGACTCTGTGGCATTTCTATCAACTCCGAGAATGGCATAAAGATCTTGATCTTCCTGCAGGTCATATTCGATATCGACCATATCGAGGAATTCCGGATCGATTCCATTCTCCTCGTCAGATTGGTTGGGCTGATCAAAATCTGGATGGTCTGAGGAAATATTTACACCTGGATTATCATTGTACATAATTTTGCCTAAATAATAAAATTTTAATCTATCAGGATGGTTCAAGTTTAAGGATTAGGTTAGAAATTTAAAAGATGATTGAAATTCAATTCGAATTGATAATTGTATTTGTTTAAGTTTGTTTGCGTAAAATGCACATACGAGAGGAGTTATTGTAAAAGAAATTACAGAGTTTACAAATAATTATCAAAAGTTTATCATATTTAATCGTCATCAGCACCTTTAGGGTCTCTTGGCTTGGGTCCACCAGCTGGTTTAGCCATAATAAGCTGGAAAATAAATTGTTATAAATAATTTCATAATTTTATTTTTAAAAATAACTCACTTGATCAACTCTGAGAACGGTGCAGGCAGCAGAACAGGAGAATTTGATAGCCCACTCTTTGACAGCCATAATATCAACAATATTATTCTTCAAAGCATCGCCAATTTCAGGTTCTTTGCCGGTTAAAGTGATAATTCCAGTATTGATCTCTCCAGCATGATGCTTGGAAGATAATTGAGCTAAAACTTCTGTAGCTTTAAGACCACCATTCTCAGCCAAGGATTTTGGAATGATTTCCATGGCTTTAGCATACTCCCTAATGGCATACTGTTCAAGGGATGGAATTTTGTCAGCGTAGTCCATGAGTTTTCTGTATAGCTCGACTTCGAAAGCACCACCTCCAGCAACAAGTTTATTACATCTAGTGAGGCACTTGAAAGCATTAATGCCATCATCAATGCATCTTTCAATGTCATCCATCATTGATTCTGTGCTACCCCGAAGTACGATAGTAGCAATAGATGACTCTGATTGGGGCTCTTCAAGGACAACAATTTTTGTATCGGCAATATAATCACACTTTATTTGACCAATATAGCCCATTTCCTCGGGTGTTGGACAAGAAAGACCAGGTAATGGAACGGCTCCAGTAATTTGACAAACTCGACGAATGTCAAATTTACTAGGCAAGCGGACAATCATCAGGTTAGCTTTATTTGCATAGTGGAGAGCTAATTCGCCTACTTTACCACCAGTGATGACGACCTTTACACCAGCAGCGACTAGTTCATTAACTTTTTTTTCCATTTGCTCTTCCTCGCCTTTGGTCAGATTACCTAATTCAGTAGCAGTGTTTATGAGAACAGTGCCTTTAGTTTCTGTTTGCAAAGAGTCAAATGGGCAGGAGTAGACGACAACCTTAGCTTTGGAAGCTGATTTAATGGTTCCTTCAGCTTCACGATGGAAAACCATTCCTTTAACCATGTGAGATTGATATACACCGGCACCAATTACTTTGACTACACGAATATTATCAACATTGAAGTGTTTGGCGACAGGCAGAACGTAAACTATAATTTTCAAATAATAGAATCTTTAGAAAGGAATTTTAGTCAAAATAATGAAAAATTAAAACTAACTGCAAGCTTTGGTGACAAGGTCTGCTAAAAAGTCCGCATAATCAACTTGTTTACTACTGATAGCTGTCTTGACAACTTTCAGAACTTGAGAGTAGTCACGAATATCAGCTATTCTCTCAACAACCATTTGATCCAACACTTCAAGTGCATAAGTCGATGCCAATTCAAAACCCTCAGAAATTTGAGCAACAGACAATCCCATTCTTAATAATTCACTAGCATGGTGTAGAAGAGAGCCAGCAATTTGAAATACAAGATTTGTACCATCTCCGACTTCTTGTTCCTGTTGTTCTGTGGCCATTACAAACAATTTGGCTGCTGGATGAGCAACTTCAAGCTCTTTGAGAATGGTAGCAACATCTTTGGTGACAAATTGTTTACCGATATGATTAATAACGATCTTGGACTGACCGTGGGGTCCATAAGTAGTTCTTGTAGTTTTTGTGAGCGCAATGCAAGCTTCGATACTACGAAAAACTGTTTCTTCTAAGCCTTCATAGTGCTAATGCAAAGTTAAAACTATTTAAAACATACTCTTGCACCATCTTTAAGCATAGATGCATAGCCTGGAGCTTTGGGAATATGTAATGCCATTATCTAACCGTATCTAATAACACATGTAATAATGAATTCAGCGCGCGTTATCTGGAACTTTCTTTTTCTTAAATACTAATAAATCATGTTAATTTTATTTAGTCAAGTGAAATAATTGAAAGTTTAACGTGTTTGAATAATATGGCTATTCTTACCAAGAGAAAAAGATCTCTTGAAGAAGATGACATCACAGAAGCGAAGAAAGTAAAACCTGTGCTAGAAAATAATGAAGATAATTTTCAACCTACCAAAGAAGAAGAAAATATATTAGCTAGAATTAACGAACGTCTTCTCTCCCGTAACAAGCGTATGTTGAGAATCCAACCAGTTCCTAAACATTGTCCACAATCTCTACTTTTGGATTTATGTCCTACAGCATATGCTGTACAATTTCCGAATCTTAATACTGCCAGATTTGCATTCCTCATATTTCGTAATGAAAAACAACTTCTTTCTGCCCAAGCGAAGCTGGATCAAATGAAACTCAACGATAAGGATATCAAGACCAGAAGAGCTCTTGAAAAGTTTAATGAGGATCTAATTACCCTTAATCGTTTCGACATGAAAACGTTGCAGGTTTTAGATCTTCCTGAGGGGACTACTAAATTTGATTTGGGAAAATTATTCCCTAAAGCCATCGACCTGGAAATTACCAAAAGAACAGATGGTAAAATTAGCACGTTAGTCATTTTTATTATTCCAAATATTAGCATTAAAATTTAATATTTCTCAATCCCATCCAGATCGTGTCAATTAAAGTACAAGAATCCTGAAGAATGTCTCGAAGATTTTACTAAACATGAATCGTCATCCATAAGAGATCGTCCAATATACGTCAATTATGTTATTAAGTCTCTAAGCAAAAAGAGACCGGAAAAAAATAGCTCCAAGACAGTTAAGGATCTAAAAGAAATGCAAAAGGACGATCAAAATTCAACGACTGATGAAAGTGATGAAGAGTCTTGTGAAACAAAAAAGAATTCTATGGATATTGATGGAGATGACTCAGTGACGTCTAAGAAGAAAAAGTCAAAGGCTGCTGTCAACATTAAACAACCATATCAGAAAAGGCCTAAAGGTACTGCTAGCAACTCAGTGAAAATTAAGAAAAATAAATTTAAAAAGAAGTGATAAAAAGGTTGTCCTCTAACTGTTGAATAAATAATCATTTTCAAAAATAATTTAGTATTAGCTACTAGCAGTAATTTTAGGCTAAAATTAATTTAGCTAAATTTGAATATAAGATAAGTTCATTGAAAATACACGAATAAAATAGCACAGGTAAACTTGGCAAGAGACTGAATATTTAACGTTAAACTTGAGAAAAAACTTGAAATTTTGATCACTTTTCTGAATTTTTTAATCAGCATAAAAACGTTTGTGATGAATACAAATAGAACCATAGTATTCTGAAAATTTATCCTTTTATCAGAGATACAGTGGGTGCCGCCAGTTCTTTATTTTTTGGAATATATCAGCTAACAAAATATAATTATATTACATGTGACTACTAATAAGTAAATTTCCCAACATTTTATTTTTATAATGATTACTGAAAATTGCATTTTTTTACATTGGAATTTTGGTTATTTCACTTTTGTGATAAGCCTTTTTCATAAATTTTGCTTACATTTCCCAAACTACACCCTAGCCTTTTAGATAGGAAAATTCTGAGCATAAACAGTGAACTCTTTAGTAATTTTACACAAAAAAGACCAACTCGATAGAAAATAATCGACCCTCTACTAAATAAGCATGTTAAGAAGTAACTCCATTTACTTAAACTTTTTTCGCCGCAGAACTCAAAGGACCTCATATTTAGGTTCTTTATAGTTAAATCTAACATATTTGAACGTTTCAAATCAATAGGTGACGGTTTTAAGTGTATTTTATAATTCAGTAATAAAATTTATACCATTCGATTGAGAATCATAAATTATACGTTTTCACTATAAGTTTTTTGGAAAAAAACGTTAAAGAAAAAATTAGTGGCTCTCTAAAATCGATTTCCAGTTATATCCGCTAACATTTGATTTCTTAAAAATCATCCACATTATGTTTTTTTCAAATAGAATAAAGCTTGGAAAATTCAGAATTTTCAATGTATTAAAATAAACTTGATTAAAATTTTTCAGAGCAATCAGCAATTGAGATTTGAACCTGATCATGAGTTGTTCCAAGAGGAATCTTCTCAACTTGGCAATCGGCAAAGCAACCAGGTTGACATGTTCTAACATCTGCAAGAAGGTTAAACATGGCTCTTCTTCACTCGTACATACAGAATAATACCAACCTTGGCTGCTTAATTTTATAATTTTTCCAATGGAAACTCTGTATGCATTATCTAAGCAAGCATGATCACATTGATTATAGCAATCACTTTTAACGTTCCACATGCTGCTCTCCAAGACTACCTGATAGTCTTAAGACTATCGAGAGTAACAAGATTAACGGTAACATATATCCTCTGGCCACACCTAATACTAAATTACAAATTGTAGCCTACAATAATCATTGATTTATAATTCTGAGAGTCATGCTAGATTTGAGAATAAAACAAAGTTTTTTGTTAATCAATGATTTATAATTGAGTAAATTTAGAAATCATTATTGCTTGATAATCTTCTGCACAACCTAATGGTGGACTTTCTAAAAGATCAATAAGGCTGAAGTTTTTCATGATAGGATTTTTAGATTTCGAGAATAATTTATTTATTCAAATACTCATGTGAATTTTGGCCTGAATTTGTACATTTTTCATTATAGAAATATTTGCTGAAATAAAATAAATTTCAAGGGATGTCACCACTATATTTTTCGCCAATTTTAATGACCAATTAGGGAAGGAATTTACTATAAATGTCGAAGAACTTCCTGCAGAAACAAAAATGAAATTAGTATTAGCGATCTCTCTTGTCTACCTGTACTTTTTCTATAGCCTTTTTATGTTCTTTACACCTAATTTCAAAATTTCTTTCTGTACGACCTATGCACGACTTTTCCCATGAGCAAGTTATTTTATAAACACCTTGAATAAACACCTAGGCCTAATTTATTTTTTTCAGTCAAAAAATTTCCTATTTTATTAGATAACCTAAAAATAGTCTTTATGTGGAAAATTGAAAAATTTAAATTTATTGACTATCACGAAGTGGCACAATCCAAAATTTGAAAGTTCAACTTTTTCTTGAAAACACTAGATTCCTCTCTACCTTCACTACCCAATTCGAATTCTTTGTCAAATGCTGATCTCGAATACCTGCATTTAACTGCTTCAAATCTTTGAAATCGATAAAAATTTTGAGCTCAAAAGTTAAAAAAGTGAAAATTTGGTGCATTTTCGAAATTCGAAAAACGACCTAATTTTGTTCAGAATGAATTTTTTCGGAAATTTAAAATAATTTCCCAACTTATTGCCCTATATTATTATTATGTCAAAGAACATTCTTTACTGTTAGATAAAAATAAACGTACATTTTCATATACGGAAATATTCATCAATTAAAATATTAACAAAAGAATTATATTTTCTAGAGATATGTACATTTCGCCAGGTCTCGTCAGTCTCAATTCCTGGTTCAATATTTAATAAAAATTTATTGCAGTGATATGTCTATGAATGAATCTTCTCTTGAGTAATTCCAATTCATGAAAAACCAAAAAACTTTTCTATTATTCAGGTAGAAAAGGAAAATTAAAAATCTCTATAAAATATAATTCTTTTGTTAATATTTTAATTCTTTACTGTGTCAATCATGGATCTATGGGATAGTAATGGTTTGAAATAACAATCGACATTTATCGAAAATTCAAGGATAACCGTATTTTTTTCTCGCTTATGAAAAAAGATTACTATATAATATATATCATTAGAATTAAAATGAGTTATTTATTTTATACTGAAATTAGCGAATTTCGATTCTCGGCCTAGTTAAAAAAAAAACTTTTAGCATTCAAATTCAACCAGTCTGAAATTCTGTAGAATGAATAGTAAGATGAAGGAATCAGATCCATCGATTATGAGAAATAATTAGTTAATTATCAATTAGTGAAAAATTCATCATAAATACAGATATATTCCCTGTTGTAAAATTGAAAAAAATGAAATTAATAGTATCTGTAATCTCTACTCTTTTAGTGTTGGCTCAAGGCTGTTCAAGAAATGCATTTTTCGATTTTCAAATGAGTGAAATGGGCTGGCAAGGAAAAACATTTGAGCAAGCAAAAGCTGACGCTGTTGCAGCACTTGCAAAATGTCCTGTCAGTTGCTACAACACTTGCTTGAGTACTCGTATCCAAGCTCTTACAGAATACATGCAAATGTGGGGCATTGACATGGACTGCTATAATGAATGTGATTATGATTGCTTGGACGATGCATACTTTACCTACTATCATAAGATTGAAAAAATAGACAGCAATGGCAGGTACTATTTCATATGTTTGACTGAAGCAGAGCAATGTTTCATTGACGCAAGAACTACTCTTCTTGCAGATGTTAGAACATGTCAGTCTGGTTGTTATGCTGATTGTCAAATTGAGAAGATTCCTCTTGGAAGAACTCACGATCAGGTTCAAATCTCAATTTCAGATTGCATGCAAAAATGTTAATTGATTTGAATTGATTGAATAAATGAATGAAGCTCTTATAGAATACAAAAGCAATTTCTTTTCTGGTAAAGTTTTCGATCTCTTTCGTTAAATTGGTTCCATTGTTTCACTCTAGAGTGAAAAACGAGAAAATACTTAATTTTTTCAATCTGCTGCTTAAGAAGTCATTTTTTCTAAAATTTAAACCCTTATTTTAAGCCATCTTGGCTAATTTTCAAATAAATTTTTCGTTTCTGATTTAACAATTCAGAAAGCAAGGAAATTTTCCTGTGTGATTTTTATCTCCACATTCTGCTTATTTTCATTAATGCATTTGGTATTGCAAAAAACAATTCCTTATTAATAATAATAAGTTATTATATAGAATTATTGTTATTTTTTAACTTCTCCCCATCTAACCCCTTAATTTTTTATCAAAAAATTAAAAAAAACTGCTGATTTCAAAATATGTAATGACCCAGTGCAATCTGCTCTCGATAGTTTATTCAGAAATAATAATTTCAATTTTGAACTGTTCTATTCCCTCATCACTAAATCATCTCGAACTAAAGTTGGTTGATTTTCACGAAAATCTCCTTTTTTTCATTTAAAATTCGTACATGTAAAAGATTTTTTGGAATCCGTTTCATGTTGCTCACTTTCACGATTTGAAGGAAAAAATTTTGAAAAAAAATATTTTCATGAAAAATATGGTCGTTGTTCAATTTTCGATTCGGCACTACAATCCCATTTTTTCGAACTTCTAACTTGAAATTTTAATTGATTTGAAAGTGAGACTGTGGTCAAAATTTTAATGAAATTTCGCCCTATTAAATGTTTTTTATCATCCCATTTTGATTAATTCTGTGAGAGAATTAAACTTAAATCTCTCTTCTTTTAGCTATGGTGACGGAAGGGTTATAGCAACACTTAAAAACTTATAAGATACATTTCAATTTTTAATTATAAGGTGAACAAATTTATATTACATTCTCTTAAAAATTCGTTTTCAAGGTGAAAAACTTCCTTGATACTTTCAAAATTAATCACAACTTCTATCTTCTTAAAGATTCCCTTGAGTCCATGGGGCTCTATATTAATAGAGATAAATGTGGTCTCCCTACAACCCTCTTAGAATCAATTCTACTTCCTGGGGAAGTTTTTCTCCTTAACTTTGTGTATTGGTTTGAGTATATCGAATGGACTTAAAATTAAGAGATAATTACAAAAGGCAAACAATTTTTTTATTTTTATCAAAAGGCAAACAATAGATCTAATAAAAGGCAAATAATGTATACGTGATTTTTCAAAACCCAAACAACGGTAACATATATATCCTCTGGCCACACCTAATACTAAATTACAAATTGTAGCCTACAATAATCATTGATTTATAATTCTGAGAGTCATGCTAGATTTGAGAATAAAACAAAGTTTTTTGTTAATCAATGATTTATAATTGAGTAAATTTAGAAATCATTATTGCTTGATAATCTTCTGCACAACCTAATGGTGGACTTTCTAAAAGATCAATAAGGTTCCTCTCTACCTTCACTACCCAATTCGAATTCTTTATCTAATGTTGGCTTTGAATATCTGCATTTAGCTGCTTCAAATCTTTGAAATCGATAAAAAAAATTTGTCTCTAAATTTTCCTCTTTCAAGTCGTCTATATCGCAAAAATTAAAATCATTTTCGTATGCTTTTATCATTGTTGATCTCTTGTAAAAATCATCAATAAAATTGTAAACATCTTGCTTTTTCAGAAGTATACATGCTATAAGATGAGAGCAAGAGTACCCATTATACAAGTAAAAATTACAGCTGCATGAAAATTTTTCATAGTCAACAATTTTGTATATGATATTAGATGAATTTTTTCCAACTCGAAATACTCCAGTTTTATCAGTTTTTTTTACTTTGAGTTTACTGGCTTCTTGAAAAATTGGATCAAGCTTCATAGTGAATTGATTTGAATATAAACTTGTCTCTTTCTTGTGAATTGAATATCTCTCTTTGAATTTATCGTACAATTCATCGATATATCGGTAATGGAAATCAAATGGATGAAGTTTACGTAAATATTGCATCGAAGCATTTGTTGACTCAGCAATATTGGAGGTTAACTGACCGTAACGACACCTTCCTCTAGCGAAATCGACCCAATTCTTTGCTGGAATGTATTCATAAACTTCTTCGTGCTTCTCTTTTAATTGATTCATGTGAGTGGAAAAATCTTCTTCATTGGTTGATCTAGCAGCCCTGAAAATCTCACGATTGCAATCGAACTTGAACTTAACTTTTATATTTTTG
>SSNU01000038.1:75500-96568 GCA_012064415.1 Gyrodactylus bullatarudis
ATATATGTTTGTGTTTGGTAAAAAAGTTTGTGTTTAGTTAAAAAAATAATGTTAACCTTTGCCTTATGATAATATTCGCATAGATCTTGTTTGGGTTTTGAAAAAACACGTATACATTATTTGCCTTTTATTAGATCTATTGTTTGCCTTTTGATAAAAATAAAAAAATTGTTTGCCTTTTGTAATTATCCCTAAAATTAACCCTCTTTCAAACCAATAAATTCATGAATTTCCTCAATTTTTATATTCCCAAAGAACTCTAAAACTTAAGACTAAAAGCTTACAAAGCCCTATTTCATAGTCACTTTGAATATATTTCACCTTTAATCCCATTATTAAGTATCGAAAAATCCTTGGAGATTGAGCATATTTAATCTAGTTTTTTTTCTTTATCCTGACCTGGCGTCATATAATGATCGCATAGCAAACTCAGGGTTAAAACCTCTTTGGCTACGAAGATACGCTATTAATAATAGCCTATTATCGTAAAAACATTTATAAACTGAGCTCAATTATTTGAAAACTCCAGAAAAACCTAAGAAGATCTTCTTTTACAGATCACTTACTGCTTATAATATGATTATCCGATTGTAATAATTTCTCTCTAGTATTAAATCTATTATGTCACATTTCAGATCTAAACTAGACTACACTAAGAGTCTTCTTTATTCTAACCTTCACTAATCCAAAATGTCTATTGAAAATTCTTAAAGGGCCTATTTATCATCTCTTCAATCGCTATAATAAGATCCAGACTATTTTAATTTCTTTTCATGATGCCAAAAATTCATGGAACATATATTCTAATAATTTTCTTTTTTTATTGACTCAAATTAAGCTTATATAATTATATTTTGCCCGATCCCTCAGACTACTACACCGGGTCTGTCTGTAAAATGTTATGATATTAATAACTTACTAGACTACACTGCTCCACCAGTTTTGGTGCTTGAGAAAGCACACACCCTGTTTTTGAATCTTTGAAACAATTTTATCTTATCTTTGGTCTCATTTTGTAGGCAGCTTGTTTTTACTGAAAATTTTATCCTCCATAACTTTCCTATTGAATATGATAGAGACGTGATTTCTTTGGCAAATGAAACTTTAACTAATGTCTATTTCGATGAACATGCAATGACTAAGAAAAATAAGAGGGACCTAAATTTAATTTATAGACCGAAGCCTGCATCAAAACATTCCACTACACATGAAAATCTTTTGAAGATTTCTCATTCCACTATACGTAAAGCCCCTTTGCTGATTGACTGTATTTATCATCTAACCAAAATTTGGTAGATAAACCTAAAGGGTGAATCCGGAATTTTGATTCGAAAATGCAGTCAACAACTTTTCCAAGTTTAAAAACTAATAGTCTGTAGAGATGCGGTGAAATACATGGTTTATCACTAAATATTCATTCCTCTAGATGATTCATTCGTTTTCAAAAAATATTTTTGAATTAGTCCAGCACTACTTTCATCAAAAAATAATTTAGATTATTTCTAGATTTGAACAAGAAATATTAATTCAGTAGTTGAAATTTTAAATGCATCTCTTTCTAATAAAAGTTAAAAAATCTTTAACCTTGAAATTTGGACAAAATTATGTAATAATATAGTGAAAAATGTTTATTTTCATTATTACATCATGATATTAAAATAGCACATAATTCTGGAAGTAATTTCAATAATAACAATAAGAAATCTAGTCGGTCTTCTTGCATCTATAGAAGAAAAGTAAAATGTTCTTTTTTTGGAGGCAAAAAAATTAGGTGAAAATATTGTCAAAATTTTCAATCATAACTGAATTTATCGGCCATAGTTCAGCAATATAAACTTTGACAAAAGTTGAGAATAAATTAGGGTCTCTAACCGATAACTGATTTAATCTCAAAGAAATTTCCGCAAAAGATTCCTGACAAATGGAGGACTCTATTTTCTTGAGAATATCATCCTCGAAACAATGCCGGGAAAATCCCTTGGCCTGGATCATATAGGACTCAAGGAGGAGACTCAAACTGTGGAAGAGACACTGGATTTTGATAAAATTCTCTTTTGCAGAAGCAACCATGATCCTTAGGTCTTCTTGTGACGGTTGATCTTTTGACTTTGAGGTACTAAAGTTATCATAAAGGGAAGAGACCATTTCCCATGGTGAAAACCTTGAATTATACCAGGAATTCTGGGCTTTTGAAGACTCTAACTCATCAACTGATGATTTCAAGTCGGCTTCCATTGTGGATAACACAGTACGAAATTCACCAGCAATTTGGTCCAGAGAATGGCTCCCATAGTTTTCTTTGTACATTGTTTCGTTTTGAAGATTATGTTTGAGGTCATTTTGTCTTTCAAACAGGTGAAAGAAGATCTTTAAAAGTGTCAAAAATCCGCATAGAGTCACTGACTTGTTCACATCACCAAGTAGTTCCAATGCACTAAAATTGGAGAAAGATATTATTCTATGGAATCATGTAATATTCGACCGATTATCAGCTGAGATTTTTTCAAAATACAGGTGAAAGTCCTGTAAAGTGAGAAGAGATAAATTAAAATCCAAGTCTTCCCAGATTATATAGGGCAAATTTCACTCGAATATCATTGGTTCCCTGTAAGGACCAATCAGAATTGAGAATTTGAAAAATTGATAAAATATTGGAGTAAAACTCATAAAATTATTAGGTTGTGTGAAAAGTTCTCGGAAAAATTAGCCATGTATGATTAATTAAATTTTTTATTGAAAATGTATGATGAAATATATATAAACTATACATCAAAATAATTGCCGTGTTTTTCTACACATTTCTCCCATCGTTCTGAGAGCGTATCTATTCCTCTTTTCCAGAAATCAGGAGACTTTTGAGCAAAATATTCTTCTAGAGAGTTCATGACTTCATCTCTTGAGTTGAAGATTTTCCCCTTAAGATGATGTTGTAAAGAGCGAAAGAGATGATAATCCGTAGGAGAAAGATCTGGACTATAAGGTGGATGCTCCAGTACATCAACATCAGACTCCTCAAAAAATCTTTTTGCCTGTTGCGAAACATGAGGTCTGGCATTATCCTGCAAAAAAGTGATCCTTCCGAATCGAGGGTACAACTCTCTCAACTTTTCTTGCATTGTCCTAAATGACTGGATATAATGATCCGTATTGACAGTCTGAAAGAGTTCAAAGTGAATTACTCCTCTACGACACCAAAAGATTGTGATCATGACCTTTTTTGCGAACCTGTTTGGATTAGGCTGAATACACTGGGATCCTTTAAAAATATATATCCATTTCTCATCTGTTGTCACCAAACTATTCAAGAAGTTGTCATATCTCAAACGGTGTAGTAGCCTTTTGCAACATTCAACTCTCTTTCTTTTCTGAACATCTGTGAGATCATGAGGAACAAATACATCGAAGGAATTTGTGAAATTCTCTTCATGCAAGACACGAACAACTGAAGAAAAGGACACATTCAAATCTGCAGAAATTTCTCTTGAAGACAAATTGGGATTTTCTTCGACTTTCTCAACAATTTCTTGCCTGGTAATTGTTGAAGGACGACCTTGCCTTGGTTCATCATCAAAATTTGTTTTCCTATTCTTGAACAAACCATACCATTTTTGGACTGTAGACATTGAAACTACTCTACCAAGACCTCTTTCCATCAATTTGAAGGCCTCTGATGCAGTATGACCAATGCTATAGTTAAAGTAAATTATGGCCCGAATTTGTGTGTCAGTAAAATTCATTTTTCTATAACGTTTATTTGAAAACTAAAAAGATATAAACTGATATAAACAAATTCTACAGATTTTGCTGAATCTTTTCGTGTATAGTTTATATTTATTGCTTCAAGAACAGATTAAAAATCAAAAGTTGAAAATTTTTCCGAGAACTTTTCACACAACCTAATATTAAACTGATGAAAAACCTATTCAACCTGTAAATTTACAATGCTCAGTGGATCATTACAAGGAATTCATAGGTGTTCAAAGTTCTGTCATGCTCATTTTCGTAAAATAAACAAGATGCTTATTATTTCAAATGATGTATAATACATCATGTATTTATAAAAAGCTATTTGAACACATCATTTTTCATCAAAGTATCAAAATTTTCTGAAGATTGAGTTGATTCCGAGGTTTGAGAGAAATCAAACGTTATTTACCAGAATCACCAATGGACAAAGAAACCAATTGTCACTACTCAATTTTTGAAAAATCCAACATTTTGAACTGATCACCCTAATTTATAAATTTTAATGTGATACAGCTTTATTTTTGTCAGTTCTCTCCAGACCAAACTACAACCAAACTTAGATAAATTGATATCATGAGGGTTTAAGGAACATTATAAAATCCGACCAAAAGCAATTATTCATCCAAAATTGACCAATGGGAGATGAGTGTGCTTACACTCTTGGGTGCCTTTTGAATTGGTTCATCTCTCAGTTAATCATCTCCATAACTTTCAGCTCCAGACGCTCATATCTCTCAAGATGAAGAGCTTTTTAATTTTTATCTTCGACTTTTTAGATCTAAATTTTTTTTTAAATTTGTATTTATACGGCATGTCTGACACTGATAAGTGAGCCCTAAATAAAGGCCTCATTCGTGAAATAACTGGAATCATCTTCTTTCTTGATTTAAGAAATAAATTTTCTGCTAGCTAGATTAAGATGATTGTGAAGGCAATTTATCTAATACGGATCTGAACATATCCTAAGACCTTTCGTATAATACTTTACGACAGGTTAAAGTTAGAAAAAAAGTGAATTGGTAACTAAAAAATCTCAAGAAAATTTTGATACCTTGATGAAAAAATGATACTTTAAAAAAAATCATAAATTTCCAAATAGATCGAGAATAGCTTTATTCGTATTTAAAACTATTTTATACTGTATTACGCTGTAAAATAATATACAGTTTTCGTTATTTGTTATATTATCAAATTGATAAAAATTCTCTTGAATTGAATTGTACTTTTTTTTATATTTGAGTAATATAACATAAAGAAGAGCTAAAACTCACACAGGTCTAGTATTTTTAAGCCAATGTACAACCTCTATGAGTATTATTGAACTCAACTCCATGAATCTGTCTGTTGGGTAATTTCCATTTTGAAGTCGTTGGATCTTTTCACTGAGGATGATGACAAGTAGGGGGTAATTCGATGTGCTCAAACACAGGGGTATTGTCCATGTATTCAGAGCCATGACAAAGCTTGTTTCTGGACTCTTTTTCATGATCAAGAATGACTGAGTAAACCATGAGAGACCACGGTAGTTTTGCCCAGTAAACGCCAATTTATTTTTATTCACAGAAACTATTAAAAAATTATCTTGGTTTATATCGAAATAGGTTTTTACAAAATATAAATTCAAGTAGGAATAATTTGATGATAAACGAACATCGGTTCGAGCTGAGTCACCAGAGTCATATTAAATCAAGAAAGAAGATGATGCCAGTTATTTCTAAAATCAGGTTTTCATTTAGTGCATACTCATCACTGATCAGTAAGACGGTAAAAAAATCGCAAAATTTTGTTTTGGCATTTTCTATTTTAATATTTTATTCAATTTCAATAAATTTATCTATTCTAATTCAAAATGAAATAATTTTCAAGAAAAATTTACGTCTTTTTATAAAAGTATTCTTGAAAAAGTTCTTTCCACAATGGAATCCACATCTACTGTCAACTAATTATAATGTCCAGGACTTCATATTTTGAATATTCAATTCCCAGCGAATCTAATTATAGGCTGATTGTGTAAATAGTCAGAGACAAAAGAGAAGAAAATGATTCAACTAAGGCTTACTTGGACAGTTACTAATTGAGAATTTATTTTTTTATCAACTAGAAGAGTAAGGAAAAAATCGCAAAAAAGTCACAATCGGTTAGAAAATCGCAAATTTATCTTGGTTACTAGCAATGTTAGAAATCCAATTTTATATTTTTCGAATGAGGAAATGGAAACAAGCAACATATCAAAAATCGCAGATTTACTGCCCTACTGATCAGTCATCAGTATGATACTTGCCATACAAGTACAAATTTTCAGAATACAATAAGTTCAAAGTAATTTAAAAGTAACAGTTGAGGACTTTGATAACACAGTAGGACACTATGGGCAACGGGATCTTGATCCATCTATTCACTGGAACAAAATTTTGTGGTGATTTCAGCTCTGTAATTATATTTTCTAAAATGTGATTAATTTTTGCGATAAATAGAAGAAACCGGATTTGAGAATTTAAAATTAAAAAGTAATTTTAAACAATTTAATTTTTAACTTAATAAAAATTCCAATTAACTTATTAGGCATCAAGATTTTATTTCCTATCAAATGATTGACGCCCAAAACAAAAATCGCGCATTTCAGCACCTATATACAAAATTTTTGTGATTTTGGAGTTAATCATCTCCATAACTTTCAGTTCCAGACGCTCATATCTCTCAAGATGAAGAGCTTTTTAATTTTTATCTTCGACTTTTTAGATCTAAATTTTTTTTTAAATTTGTACTTATACGGCATGTCTGACACTGATAAGTGAGCCCTAAATAAAGGCCTCATTCGTGAAATAACTGGAATCATCTTCTTTCTTGATTTAAGAAATAAATTTTCTGCTAGCTAGATTAAGATGATTGTGAAGGCAATTTATCTAATACGGATCTGAACATTTCCTAAGACCTTTCGTATAATACTTTACGACAGGTTAAAGTTAGAAAAAAAGTAAAAAAACTTACGATCAGAGTAAGAGAGCCAGATAATTTGTTTTATCAACTGTGAAACAATGATTTCAGCCTGGGATACACTGATTTTAATCATTTTTGGATCAATAACTTTGGATAGTTCCGAGTTCAAATGATGTTGATGAAGAATGAGGGAAATGACAAGTGGCACTGATAAAACTTCACTATTCGCTGTAGGACAAGAGAAGGGAATCTTTTTGTAGTCTTGTGACCAGATTAGCAGAGCTTCCATGAAGGCATCAATTGCCAATTCATCAAGATAGTCGGTTTCCTTCTGTATAATCGATTCAATGCCCGATTTTGACAAGATGATTGTTTTCTCATAGTCTTGAACATTCGATTCAGTACAGATTTTATTCTGTGAATCACTTGGGCGTATGAACAAATTTATAAGGAATTCTTGGCAAAGTTTAACTAAATGAAAAAAAGAATATGAAAATAGGACTGTTTTCATTGGTTGATTTCTACATTGGCTTAAAAACTTACTACTGAATATCAAATCAGAGGATTGTAAATCATTATTATTGCCGTATCCGTGAGTCTTGAAATAGTTTAATTCTCTCTGATTCCACTTGACACACGATTCAACCTCTGATAGCAAATTTGTAATCTTTATTATTAAGGCCTCTTTTGTCTTGAGGAATGTTTCGACACTCTGACTGAAGCCTTCATTGCCACGATTTGATAGTTGAGTAGAGGAGAAGTATGAATGACTCTTTGTCTTGTCAACAAAGCTATTGAAGATCTTCTTCATTATCCCGGCATAGTTGTCAGGGTCTTTGTCTATGTCCAATTTCTCCACCAACTTTTTGTTCTTGTTCAATTGATCGATGCGCTCTGACATGAGCATTGTTTTAATGAGTATGCGAAATTTTCGGATTGCATTCAGTAGGATGTGAAGAATCGTTCTCAAGTAGAGCAACTGCTTTTTTCTCATGAGCTCTTGGCGATTGAAAATTTCAGTAGACGTGTAATTATCAGAGTCAGATAGGGATATATTATCTGGATTAATCAAGGTTGAAGCCATTGAAAGAATACTGGAAAATAGAATGTAATTAACAATATATTTGAGTAGGGCTTAGTTTTTATGTAAAATAAATAATATGAATTTTATGCAATCACAGATCTCAGAATCAAATCTTGTTGGGTTGTTTCTTATAAAGGTTATAAATTAGATTGAAGCTAAGTATTACCTCTCTAGAACAAAAAATGCGAATTCTCCACATCGAAAAAGCTTTGGCCATGATATTCTAAAGAGTCAGACTAGAGCACCTCTCTTTTAAAAGAGGTTTTGATGTCAATGATACAGGATTTTCCAGCCTGAGTACATGAATGGGTAAGTGAAATTAGTTATGAACATGTGAATCTATGATTTTTTCATCAAGAACTCGAATTTTTTGGAATCCAGATCTTCTTTAATAAGGAAATTCTGAAAAATTTGATTGAGATCGGTTTCTCTGTTTAATTTTAATCCTATGCTACTTCGACCTCCCAATCACTTTCAAAGTTTAAAGAAATGTAAAATTGGCGTCAATTGGAATATATCTTTTATTGAAATTTAGAATAATAGAATAGACATATTTGGCAAATTAAATTTTTTTAAATATCAAAGGTTTTAGCAAAATTCAAAACAGATGTTTTTTCAAATTTACAATAGAAATTTCGTTAAATAATAATAGTGTTCAACCTGATGAATGGATCTCTTTCATCTTCTTAACTTCTATAGGGCACGGTTCTTGGGTTTTAGTTAGCTTTATTCTACTAGGTATCAAGTCTTTTATCACATAGAACTATTGATCTAGCAAGGTGTCTTTGCATTTCTTAAATTGCTTAAAATAGAATCGAATATAGGGAAATTTGGTACTAAGATGAAGTTTCACACCATCCGAGTATTTCAATCAAGCTATTTCTGACTCTAATAAACATAAAATAATTTGAATCAATAAACAAATTTATGATCATCGATTAAGCGTTAACTTCTTCGTTTTCATATTGAACATCGACGCCGCCAAGTTCTTCATCGTAAACTTGAGTTTCTTCCTCACAGTTAACCGGGCATTCGTAAGCTTTCTTCAAAAGATCTTCTACAGTATTGAAATCAATAATCTTCTTAACGCATTTAACATAACAATCATGATCACAATTCTGCAAGGAATCCAAGACATTTTTAAAGTCATCTTGAAGAGATTGGACATCAGTATATTTCTTTTCTATTGACTGGGCTAAGAAGTCAGCAAGTCTCTTGGAATCACAAGCAAGAGATAGAGTCATTGGCAGGCCAAAGGTAAGAAGGAACTTCATTCTAACGAGTTGTTGCTTTTCGATAAAATTATTCTAATTTTCTTTATTTATATTGCCTGCATTTATTTGGTCTCTACCGATGAACATTTTTCATTTAATATCTAATATGGGTATATGCTTATTTCTTCTTCAAGTGAGTAAATTGAAAATTGACACTTGTACAAAGTTTTTAAATAGACTCTTTTTTAAAAAAAAACTTCTAACTACGAGTATAAATACCATAGCCAAACGAAAGCTTCCTTAGATAAGAGAGTTTATTCTAAAATGACCCTTATGAAATGATAAATAATTATCATTATCTTATTATTGAAAAAGCAAGTTTAAAATCACAAGGAAATTGTGGTCACGAGTATTTACTATATCCATATGAAATCTAACTTGATGGAGATTGTCTTCTCACACCTAGATGTTAGAATTCGGATTAGCAATTGCAATTCCGTAAGTCGAATATTATTCAACTACATATTGGCAGATGTAGACGGGTTTCGTCCTTATAAGGACTCATCAGTACGCCATATCCAGGTTTTGAACCCGGGTCTTTAACGTTGTGAGACCAAGTGGTTAGAAGAGTTTGATACAGAAAAACTTCTTTTGGCCACCCTCTTACTTGCAAATCAATAAAGAATAGGAATTTGGCGCCATATAGTAATTTGAAATAATATGATATTTTCTCAAGAATAATTTTTTTCTTCTAATGATAAAAGTAGCTAACATGATCTAGATTCCTAAATATCTTTAGCATATTCGAATTCTTGATAAAAAATGTGATTTTTGTAAAAAATCATGGATTCATATCAAGTTTAGTTGATCTGGTCATTGTACAATGTACATGCTTTAGAATAGATTGCTGAAAAAAAGTATTTCTCACCTTAGAAAGATTCCAGTTGATGAGCGTGGAGACTGAAGAATCAACATTGGATTGAAGATATCCTCTTGTGACATTTCTCTGAATAAACTTTCAATAATTTCATAGGGTAGCTTAGAGAAGTCGATGGTCAGCATTATTTTGTCCAGAAGGCAATGGAGCAAATGCTTAAATGTTGAATTCATTATAGATTAGTAAAGTACAAGTAATTTAATAAAGTTATTGCTAAAATAAAATGGTTTATAAATGAACCAATGAAAATTTTCAAAACCGATAAAAGTTGAATATTACTTTTTATAAATATTTACTTATATGGCATGTATCACACTAATGAGTATGCCCAAAATAAAAGCTTTCATTAACTTCTGATCCCTTAAAGATCCAGAAAAATTTTCCTCAAGGTACATAGCTTTGACCGGAAATTTAGTATGGATTCAGAATATGCTGATAACGAATATGCAATTTTCTTCAACTTTTTAATTTCAAGATGCGACTTCTGGGTGATCAGATTTTTGAATTCTACGAATATGATTTCTCGATCACATTGAGAAGTCGTTCTTTATATTCTCTTGGAAATTTCTTTCAAAAACGATTTATAAATTTTCATAAGTTCTCAATAAAATATTGTTACTTGATAAGTCATTTAATTCATTCGAAAGAATATTGGTTCTTCTTTAATTTTCTTAAAAACAAAATAATTGCACGAAAAAGCTATTTTTCCCTTGAAGGGGCTTGAAAGATTAATTTAAGATTGATAATTTCAGTAATTCAGATCGAAACTACGTTTACCGAACACTTGACTATAGTAATTTTAAAAATTAGTAAATCAAAATCTTTGAATGTACCATAGGATAGAGTTCGTTGAGAGGAATTCAGCTATTCTCTTTATTGAAAATATGTTATTCACTCTTAAGGTTTATGGGAGCAATTTTTCGATGGCAAGAAACATCAATCAAAATCAGAATACCTGTTCAATGGCAATTTCATCAAAAGTTTAAAGAATACATAGGGAATCTACTCACACCATATTCTTCATCAGTGTTGTTATCTTCCAACTGGATGAACGAGACAAAATAAAATATTGTGAATAAGTTACCCTTGGCCCAGACATAATTCAAGTCGATAGCTGATGTACTAGCCAAGACCTCTTCATCCATTGTAATGAGACGATCATGATCGTAGGGAGGTATGTCAGTTTCATTCAACAGGGAAAGGATGAACTTGAGAACCTCAAAATGATTGATATTTGACTTGCTCACATTCACTCGTAAATGATTGAGTAATTGTGATAGTCTCAGGATAAATATTGAATTCGGTTGCCAGTCTGATAACCAATGGCCGTTTGAAGATAACTTTTCTTTAAATATGATATAGGGAGAGGAGGTTCTAGAGTCAACTGGGACAGAATTATCCTGGCCAAGATTTGAACTAAGAAGATCTACAAGAATGAAATTGCCAAACTTGGCATTGTTATCGTCTTTCTTCTTATCAGGGTTTTGTTCAGGGTTGAAGTGAATTCTCTTGGACTTGGCTAGAATTAACCATGACATGAAAGAGTTGATGATATAGTTTGTTGAATTAGAATCTAAATATAAAAAGGTGAAAGAATTTAGTTTTGATCCGTTTAATATAGACGTAAATTAGAGCACCAAAAATATTAGAGAAGTTGAATAATTAACTTAGCATTTTGTTTGTTTGGGAATACTGTCGAGATTCTTCGAAAATATTTTAAGATTCAAATGAAAAACTCATCTAGAGGATTTGGAAGTCAAGTGGATATTTAGTAATAAAGCTAATATTTCACCGGATCTCGTCAGACTATTACAGCTAGATATATATAATAAATTCGATGGACAATAATATCCTCTGATTGGTTACATCATTCCAGAGCATAAAAGGGGAGGGTTTAAGGCTGGTTTGCAGTATCCATGATCATTGTTTCCGGTACAGAAGCACTTGAAGGATACAAATCACACTGCTAATGTGAACAAATTTAGCATCTTATTTCAAGTAAACCCTAGTGATTCTCCAAAGGTGAAAGCGGATGCCTTGAACAAAGCTGAAGCCCATTTCATCAAAAGAAGGCAATATTCCTCCTTCAAATTTCCTACGGTTCCAAATATATTTTGCTGATAGAATCTCAAATTTCCAAGTTGATCAAATTTTGTAGATGATCTTAATCTTTTTTTGTTCTGATTTATTTCCACTTCAAATTTTCTCCCTATCAAATCAGAAAGAGGCTGTGGCAAAAAAGAGCTTAAACAGCAAACTTTAGTCATTTATAAATAGTGAACACAACTTACCGAGAATATTGGACAATTTTCCAAAAAAGACACCAATTTCATCGATAATAACATTTCCGACATTCTGTAAGATTTCCGTGTTGTCATTAATTTTATCTTGACGCTTTTTCTTCTTCATCTTGATAGCTAATCCTGAGATACTTGTCTGAGATGATGCTTTGATGACGTTGGTATCCAATTGACTAACGAGCGAGCAAAAGTTTACCAAATGTTCGCCCAAATACTCTTTAACATAATCAGAACATTTGATAATATCTATAAAAGTAAAAGAGAAGAGAATTCAAATTAAGCCAGATCGAATTTATAAATGACTCATTTAATATGAGATGTTTTGAAATTTAGATTCTAATGCCTTTTTTAATATACAGTCTTTATGAAAATAAGTTATTCGCAGGTTTTAGATAGAAATATGGCTATATTTTGAATTACAAATTGAGGAAAAAAGATTTTTTTGGTTACAGTTGTTTAAGTTTTTATTGTACTGAATTGAGATCCAATCATCAAAAGAAATTTTTCACAAATAACATTTGAGATTCAGTAAAGATTTTTCACAGAACTTATAGTTTTAATTGCCTGGTCGAAATACTAGAAAACAACCTTTTGTTCCTGAATTACACTGAAGTAAACAAAAATTCTTTTACCAAATAATTTCAAATGGAGTTTAATAATTTCTTACTTATTTCTCTCATTGAATTTGAATACAAAGAATTAGGCTTTATTGAGCCAGATAGAAACTTTGTAATCTTGATTAGAAATATATTTTCCAATTTGGCAATGCATTCAAATATTGGCACCAGATTGAACCAATGAATGGGAGACTTTTGTTCGAATACCTGGATACTCTTATGACACTACAAATATGGAAATAATCAGTTTTCAATTAAAATCAAAAGAGATTATGTATGCTTACTGTTTCATAAAATTCGACAAGATCAACATCTCTATAAGGAATATCGGAGGAGGCAACAAGAATGGCCATTTTCCACAATTCCGAGGATAAATTTGGACCTTTAATTATTAATAAAAAGGATAGTTTCATGAGCCAAATTCGTGTTAAATACACTCGATAAAAATGACAGATCGATTGAGGGAAAAAAATTAAGCGTGTTGTGGATTTTAATGCGAAAAATTCCAGTAATTGTAAATAGTAGTTTTTAAAAAAATATTCGAAAAGAAGCCTATACCTACTAAATCTTTAATTAGTTTCAAATGAGACTTTTCAGTAGTGTCGATCAGTAGGACTTTTATTAATATGGATTAAAGATTGCTATTTGATGATTCTAGTGACAAATTATAGGAAGAAGTATTTGGAGGAGTAGACTATAGTGTTTAACTCGGCATACTAGTTAACTTTTTAATGATTGAGTCACTCCGAAAAATTCTCTTTTCGTTGATGTTTCATTGAAATGAATTAAGAAAATTGCGAAATTATTTAGACACTTGACTCTGATTGGTTCAGAATTATTGACCAATTAAATGATACTAGTTTCCTGTTCTAAAAACTCAATATAATAAACCTACTACAATTATCCCAATTAATACTAATACTAATAGTTTTTTCTACTCTCAGGATGTTTTACTTTCTACTAATCACTGATTAGTAGGGTAGGGTGAAAATTTTAACCTCATATTCTACAACTTTTCTGATACAACTATGAAGCATTATTTTTATTCAAGCATGGATCGAAAATGCCGCACCATTATTTCATTCAGTTTTATGAATCCAGAATCCGCTCAATTTTCAATGAACTTTTGCTATTCTCCATGATAAGACTACAATTTTTGAAGATAAAACTTAAGAAAATCATTGAATGATCAAGATATTCCGGATTTTAGTGATTGCGTAGTAAAAATTCATTGAGAATTGACTGGGGATTTGAAAAATTCTGGTTTTATAAAACCGAATGACATGATGGTGAAGCATTTTCGATACATGCTTCAATACAAAATAATGCTTAGAATTGATAGTTCTATCAGAAAAGTCGGTACTAATATGAGGTTAAAAATTTCACCCTACCCTAGTAATCACTGATTACAACTTTCGATACTAAAAATCTAAGTTTGAAAAAAATTCTGAAAAAGTTAATATTTTTCTTAAAGATGGTACTCTTTTCAAATCGGTGAAAGGGGGTCTCTTTACTTATACTTTACTTTGCTTATTAGAAATTTAAAGAAGAATATCAATTTATTAAGCTAATCACCAGAAAGTTGACAAACCTTTTGAAAGAACTAGCAAATAGTGTGAGTATACTTTAGAATTGGGAAGAGTGAGAATACTCTCAAGAATATCCATGCTCTTTTCAAGAATATTTGGCCAATTGGATAGCTGTTCTTTGGACTGTTTTCTCATAGGCAGAAGACTTTTTGATTCAACACTATCAAGGTTCATCATCTTTTGACCTTGATTAATAAACCGAGTGAGAAGACCAATAATATCAAACAGGTAATCTAGTCTCTCGTCTGTATTCAGAATTTCAATCCATTCTTTCAGATTAATCTAAAATATTGAATTTAAAAGATTGAAATTGGAATGATTTGATTGGTCTAAAAAATGCTGGAATTCTATTGGTTTAAAACTTTTTAAATACCAACTTACTCTATCAATAATCTGAATTATATCGATTGGATCACAATAAGAACAGAGATCACACAATCTTTCAAATATTCTCTTCACTTCTTGGATTTGATCCTCAAGTTCAAGGGCATCAGTGGGAACTTTTGGCATTTGGAATATTGAAGAGAGGAATTCCCCCAGATTAGGCATAACAATCATAATATCAAGGAGTAAAAGGCTCGTCTTGTTACATTCTAACTGATTCATTATCGTCTCAGCTAATGAAAAAAGGTTAGATAAACTCTTTCGTAAGGTTCACCCCATTTAAATTAGAGTAAGCCGATAATTGAAAACTAAGCATTTTTTCCTATAAAACTATATGTTTTCGAATTGGTTTTGATATACAAAATCTTGATTGTAAATGACAATTTTTGAACACGCGCCAAGATTTTTTCAATGAATTTCACTACAAGAAACGACAAAGTTGATTTTTGAATAGTTTTTGCAACATTTTGAATATGATAAAAATTTTGAAAGCAATTTCTAGGAAATTAGGTAAATTTTGATGATTTGAGGGAGTTTGGTTTTTTGTATATCAGAACATGAAAAAATTTTACTTTGGTATTCAATATTATGTGTTTCTCAGTTAAAACATCTGTATTTTTGATATATATTCAAAGATGGAAATTTTCAGTCATTACAAAGTCATTTTTCTCGATTGGTTTTCTCATCGTCTCGATAGGGTTAATAAAAAGAATTTAAGTCAAGTAATTTGGTGTCAATAAGAAAAAGCATCTGGTAACATACCAAGATTTTCAATTGTCGAACTGATTATCTCCTTGCTTGTGGTAAATTCCAAAGTTGATCCATTCAAACTCCGGCAGAGACGTTCAATAATCTTACTAGTCAATGGAATCTTTTCATCTTTATTCTCTATGCTCTGAAGTTTCAAGATGAGTTTATTTAGGATCATTGCCGATTTAGCACAGAGAATGAACGGATTCTCCTGATTGACAGCAAAATTTTCCTTGTCAATAGTGAGACAATTCTTGATAACGACAAAGAGGGCATCTTGAAGTTTATGGAACTTTTCACGATTATCAATGATTCTCTTCTTAATAACTCCATTAATTTTGGCTGTACTGAAAGATTGAGATATTCTCACGCCACCTTGACAACTTTTGTAACCAATCAGTCGAAGAATTATTGCTGGAAAGATAAAGAATATTAATTTCTGCAAATTGTATAATGAATATGTAATCCATGATTACTAGAGCCTCAAAATAATAATTGTATTTATAAAAAATAAGAGAAATTGTTTTAATTATTAATAAAACAATTGTATTCAAATTTAAATCAGTTCATGCTATTTTATGTAAACTGGAGTTAAAATCATGAAAATAAAGAAACCTATTTTTAAAAATCCCCGATTTTTTAATTTTAGAAGGATAAAAAGATTGACACCTCGCTCAGATAGAAAGATATTTTTGAGCGAAAAATGGTGGGTTGATCTATAATAATGCTAAATTCTTATTGGTAAATGAATACTCGATGCTCATTGGTTTTTTTTTAGGCAAGAAAGGTTTAAAAATACCTTTATTTAATTTATTTGCCTTTATAGATATTGACTTCTTTTTTAAGAGAACCGACGAAAATAAAGCTTTATTCACTAAAAACTTGGTTTGTTCTTAACCCTAGCATGACTTTCAGTCAGCAACCTCAGAAGTAAAATTATTATTTTGAGCCTGGCAAAAGGTATCAACGAATCAAAAAACTCAAATAAATTTGAACCAATAATCGTTCTTTAAAAGAATATTTATTTGGCATGTATCACACTGAAAAGTATGTCCGAAATAAAGGACCTTTATATGTGAACAAACCTTCTAATTCATTTAAACCTTTTGGAATAATTAAAAAATTTGTAGGATTATATGAAAATTCGTATTAACTTTACTCACGAACTGAACAATACAAAACATCTGATTTATGGACAGTGATCGCTTCAAAAAGCCCTTGAGTCATTTGAGTGAATTCTTCGTCCATTGAACTAAACTTTTTGATGCATTTCAAAAATTCATTTGCAGCCAACTCAAGATCCAATAAGAGGGTCTAAATGAAGGAAAAAATGTACGAAAATTAGAATAATTTGGCATATTCAATTTTGATAATTACATCGAGCTCCTTGAGGATATTCATTGAAGATGATTTTGCAGTGAGACTCTCTTTCCAGGAAGAAAAAATGAGAATTTCATCTGCTCTAAACTGGCGTCCTTTAACTGGGGTAGAATTCCAGTTTTTCAGGGAATAAACTCGTAGATTCTCATCAATAGGATTTTGAACTTTTTCTAAGAATTGAAATAAATTAGCTTCGTTTTATTTATCGAAATTCTCGTAGTCGGTATTTTATCCTAATATGGCCGACGATAATAATTGAATAAAAATCACATCTCTTTTTCAATTTAGTTCAACTCAGACAGATAAATGTCAAAATAACAAGAGCTTGGTAGTAGTTGGTATTAAACTTTTTATTGTTTAATCCAAAGTCGAAAGTACTTATTAAACATGAATTATATCTTCAAAGCAAACCTATAATGCCGAGCAACTAGAATTAAAATCTAATTTTTCAACCATTGAAAGTGCTAACAATTTGCAATGTTTAGTATTCATAGTTTAAACCCGCTTTAATCTGAGGAGACAGTGCCGAATATTAGGCTTATCCCTATATTTTTGTTAGTTTTTCGTAATCTTTGCGTGAAATTGATAGAAGATTTTGAGTTTTTAGATTTAAGACCAAAAAATAAGACCGGTAAATTTTAAGACCTAAAGATGAAAATAGACCGATTTAAGACTTTATAACTTTGATTCAGATCAAGAAAAATTAATTATTTTAGCGAATTCTAAATCCTTGCATGAAACAGTCTCTTAGAAAACTCTAATCCTTATAATATTGGTTCATTTTATCAGAACTTCTTACTAAGTTCAGAAAAACTTGATATCATTGATGAAGTTTGAAAATGCTATAGTTCGAAATAGTTCTATAAAGCATTAGCTGGTAAGAGATAGATTCAGTTGAATTCTATGCTACTTTTATCCTATTTTGATAGATCCGAATACTAAACTTTTTGTATGAGGACTGTTATTTGTAAATTCTTTTCATTATTTAATGATGTTTAATTAACTTTACCTGAATTATTATACAAATAGCTTACCAATGGTATGAACAAGATTACTTTCAACAGCTTCTCGGTCATTTTCCTTACTATGCTGCATTTCAAGGAGAAGTGTGTCCAAGAACTGCTCACCGTTAACAACATCAAGAATACTCGAAAGCTATTAATGATAATATAATCTGGGAAAGCAATTTAATATTGAGATCAAAAGTGGTCATTTACATCAATATTGCTCATTTCAATATGATTGTTGCGAAGATAGACATCAGCCCCGTTGAGATCCATAGGAAACTTGGTGAGATATTCATTCCATTCATATAGATAAGAAAACACAGAGGTATACCAGCTAAAATTAAAAGAAATTAATTCGCAAATAACAACTACAATGGCAAACAGTGCAATCCAAAATGAAAATTAATAAAATCTAGATCAAGTATCTAAAGTACTTGATAAAAAACAAAAATAAATACCAATAGATTATCAAGATCGCAATGTGTTAACGATTGAATAGAATATAGAATCTTCCAGCCTTAACCGACTGTTTGAATGGCGCAGGGATTTTTTCATGAGTAAAGAGATTCATTCTTGTGTGCTGGACCAAAATTTAAACCAATCAGATTTCTTTTCAACTTCAATCAATCAATTCTAACCAATGATTTTCAATAGTTAAAACTTTCTTATTAGCTCGTTTAGTTTAATGGTTAAACTTTAACCTCCATAAACTCCAAAAACATGTTCTCATACATGTTTCTCTTGTTTACATTTTTTCTTTGTAATATGATCTGGATTATCAGCCCAGTGTTTAGCTAGTGCTAATTTGTCAAACTTATGTAAAGTTTCACTTGTTTGGCTATTTCATCTCTATAGTATATTCGAGATTAAATTTTAAAAACTATTGGTTGATTTATTTTTGATAAGGTATTCTTTTGGAATACTTTTTTCGATAGACACATTTGAACAAAATTAAGATAAGTGATGAATTATATTATCAAACTTGTTCTGCTTATTATAACAACCACTAAAATTATTATTTATATAACAGCTCCAACCTTCTTTCGCCTCTCTCTTTTTACAGATAGACCAATACAAAGCCCGAAAACAATATAGTAAGGAAGCAAGCAAAAAACTACTTGGGATTAAAATAATTTTTATCAAATTTTTTAAAAACCAACCAAGATCCAGTTAAGCTGAAAAATCCCTCTAATAGGTTGATTTAGTTTTTATCATTAGTAATGATAAGGACCTCAAAAAAGTACTATTTGGTCTATTTTTACTCTAGATTAAAGACTGACTGGGTTGCAATAATCTGATGTAAATATCTGCCTATCTTATCCCAATTTAAAGATAGCTGGTACTAATTCTGCACTAAATTGTTGTCCCGGTTCTTTTTAGTACTACTTTTCTGAATTAAGTCTCAGAGTATAGTATTCTTCAACTAGTAAACGACCAATCATGATTTTTGATGAATGGGTAACTAGATTCCTAAGCTAGCAGTATTTCATCGTGTAAGCTCAAAAATTATTCCATATACTTTAAATTTTAAACTATAACGATTTGTTTTTACTGTGAAGTACTATTTTTTACTTAGAATCTCTCAAATTTTCTTCAAACTACTATTTTCTTCTTATCTTTCAGTTTATGAGTTTTTTATTTTATTCGGTACTATTTTTGAGGCCCTAGTGATGATTCATTACTATACATTTTGTTCAAAAGCTTTGTTCAAATGATTGTTCGTAACAACAAAATAGTAGCTCATAATGAGTGAAACAACTTACAGATGTCTTGGTTCATTCCTCGATTTCCAATAATGACTCAGATAATCCAAGTGTTGAATCAAGTTGGTCAAAAGGGACTCGTGAATTTGAACATGAGACAAGTTATGATAGAAACGTTGGAGATGATCATTCATTATTTTATCACTGGATTTTGTGTAGAGAGAATTTTTTGACATATTCCTAACGTATTCTTTCAACCATTGTAGCATCTCTTTCCAATGAAGTAACTTCATTATCACAATACCAGTTGGAACTTTTCTTTTAAAAAATGGATTATGAATCGAGTCAGTTCAAGAAAAAATATTCAATTGTTCTCAGATAGTATAGAAAGATGAATCCATAAGAAATTCATAATACGGAATTATGGCGCCAATTTGAAATTCGAATGATGACCATATTTTTCTTGAAACATTGTTTTATTCAAATTCTTTTTCCTCAAATTACTAAGATGAGTGTCTTATAATCAAAATCCAGGAGAACCTGATCATAAATACACAAAAGATCGTAATTTTCCAACTTTATTTAAACTAGCTTTAAATTTACGAATTTTTGATTCAGAACCCAATAAAACAGATGTTGGTTTTTCAAAACTGTCTGATTTGCATCTTTAAAATGGACATTGATCTCTCTATGATTTTGAAGTATGAGATAATTTTCAACTAAAAATTGAGTAATCTGAATTCAAAAAGTAGTTCACTAAACTTCCTAGAAAATGTATTATCCGAAAAACAACCGATCGAAATATTTCTACCTGGTTACTCATGAGTACGACCATTAATTTTCAAAAATATTTTTAGAACCTCATGTGTTCTGAAGCGCCAAATAAGGCTTGAACTTCACGATAAAATAATAAAAATTTGTATTTTGGCTAATATCACGATGCTCTTGCCTCTAAACCTTTTTCCATTAATAAGCGAAATATATTTCTTTCATTCTACGTTAATAAAAATAACTCCATCCAATGCAGGATGAAAAGTTGTTTCATTTGCCCAAATTTTATGCATCAATATCATAATCGGTGAAAACTAATACAAATAGCCTTTAAGAAGAACATGTCATCTTAAAAGTAAAAGAGGAAATTCGTAAAATTGAAGGAAGAATCCAAAGCTTACTTAATTTCATCGCAAATAAAATGGTACTTTTAGATGTCGATCCTGAATTCAATGATGCATTGCTAAGATTCTTCGTTGAAGCTGGTGAATCTATAATGAACCATAAATATGATAGCCTGTTTAAAGAATTTGGAAAAAGCCTTCGTTTTCACGAAAAAGGAATCTTCAACTTCACAGATATTGAATTATCTAAGGAGCAGAAAGAAATCCTATCCCTTGGCCCCAATTTTTGTATTCCTAAGAGAAA
>SSNU01000038.1:99629-119533 GCA_012064415.1 Gyrodactylus bullatarudis
ATATTAGCCAAAATACAAATTTTTATTATTTTATCGTGAAGTTCAAGCCTTATTTGGCGCTTCAGAACACATGAGGTTCTAAAAATATTTTTGAAAATTAATGGTCGTACTCATGAGTAACCAGGTAGAAATATTTCGATCGGTTGTTTTTCGGATAATACATTTTCTAGGAAGTTTAGTATTTTTAAATTCTATTATATAATGGACCCTGACAACCTCTTGTAGACAAGACTTAATCCTAAAGAGAAAAAATTGATTGCATTCTGATTAAGGGTCTAAATGTTTAAAAAAAGGAAAAGAAAATCTCACAGAATCGGTTCATCATCCAAGTTCAAAGTGAATCGAGTAACATTGAGGATACAGGAATAGGCTAAATAGTCGCTTGCTTCATGATTTAGTGGACATGAGATGAATTTGAGAAATGATTGAACAACTTTGGATGATTTCAGAATCTTCAAATTCTCACTAATGCTCTCGTCAAAGTCTGCCTGATCAATGTTATAATCGGATCCGTCGACCAATTTCTCACTACTCTGAGATACTCCGTTTGTAGACTAGTCAGAGTTTGTAACTTGTTAGCTTTTACCAAGAATAAGAATTTGTTAGGATACTCACTAGAACCTTGGCAAGGGCTGTCTCTCCAGCGGAAAACTTTTCCGATCTTGAGATACATTTTCGATCTTCAATCATTAAATGAATACCGTTCCTATCAATTACTTGGAATAATTGATTCCAGGAACAATTGACACTGGGCAAAATGTCAGCGATGAAACCAGCTTCGGTGCTTCCACTCGTTTCTGAGCATAGCTTATAGACGATCCAGATGAGTGGTCTGAAACTCATCATGTTATTATCTTCATCAGATTGTATGTATAATTGTGTGGTTAATAGTCCGAAATCTTCAACTAATTCAAGGTAATATTGTGCCATGTTGGTTGAAATTGGTCGATTTTTAAGATTCTCCTTTTCCTGTGAATCGATTCCACCAAGAGATATCAGGGAGCGACTCATGATTCTAATTCTATCAAAGGTGTTCTCATCATGCTCATCGTTGGAATCTCTTTCCTCGACTCGTTCTTGTCTTTTTGAGCGATATACAGTGTGAAGTAAAACCTAGAGATTAGAAATAGAAGATATGAAACCATTTTTACTCTTTATTATCTAAATAAATCTTAAAATAAAAAACAAGGAGATTGAAACTTTTCACAATTTTTAAATTCTTGCAAACAAACTTGATAATTCGGTCATTCTTGTGCCATCAAATGTGAATTTTTCTGATCAGAAATTTATTAATATTCTATTCAAGTTACTTTCAAAGAAAGTCCAACCATAGACTCAAGATATTTCTTATTTTAGTGATCTAAAGACAGTCCTCAGTCAAGGTCAACACTTTCAAGTTTTAACGTATAAAATTAAGTTTGCTTCATTGATAGCTATAGTCAAAATAAATTCAATTAGATATACTAAAAAGACTTAAGCACTTATCCCTCGTCATTAAAAATACATATAACAAATAATTAAGTATCTAAAATGCTTAAAAAATAAAATATATATATAACCCAAAGGGTGCAGAGGGAGTATCTGATATATGAATCTGTAAATATATGATAGACTTGAGGGGTTGGTCCAGTGGGCTAAACGTTGGTCTCACAATGCTCATGACCCTGGTTCGATTCTTGGCTACGGTATACTGAGGAGTCTCAATAAGGACGAAACGCCTCTATAACTGCCATACTTGTTTGAATTGTTTCTTTACTAGCTTATAAATTAGATACACGCTGAGTCTTATGTCTAAGGAAAGATGTGTGACTTCTCCGCATCCAATTAGATATATTAAAAGACTCAAGCACTTATCCCTCGTCACCAAAAATACATATAACAAATTCAATAAATTTTCCATGTTTTTGACGAAATTCATAATGGTTTCTGAGATTACTGTATCACACGACTAAATAAATCTCATACTTTATCCAGGAACTGTTTTGGTTTGTTTAAAAAGCCTACCAAAACAATTATGATCCTTTAATTATAATAAGTTCAAAATTTATTGCTCAAATTATTATAATCTTTTATTAAATTGCAAAAGTTTAAGAGAGGTTTTTCGAAATTTTGGAAAATTTGGTTTTCGCGCAATATCTCAGCTCACAGACAAGCGATTTTTTTAAATACCAGTTTCGTGCTCAACGTAAAATTTTACATCAGAATTTTACATCTAGAATAAAGTACTCTCAAAAAATTATTTAATCACTATCAGTGTTATTAATCAGTAAATATAGAATTTACACGATTCATTCTAATTTAAATAAAACTAGCGAAAATTTTGAATAAAATTTATTATTGAATTGATTAAAACTCACATTGAATGTTTTCAATTTCGAATTGATAGATTTATTTAATGTACTAATCAGACGACCAATTCTTATAATTTGGTATTCATCAGATACCTGTAACTTATCCAATAAATATTCAACTTCAAAACAGATATCAAGCAGATGCAATCCATTCATCCAAATTTTTTGGGTATTGGTATCGCATAAAAGTGTCAACAAATTGTTTGTAAACCAGAGCAACGTTGCCTTCCAATCAGACCAAGAGATTTTCAAGCGATTATTTAAGAATATTCTTTTAAACTCGGCCAAGTTATCGAAAAATTCACTTTTATCTGATGTCATTAGAATCTTTTCAAGACATGAGTTGAACGCCTTGATTCCTTCTGGCGTACCATTAAGATCATCATTCTCTGATTCATATAGCAGCGCAGATATACATTGATCATTAATAACCTTGAAGCTAGCTTGTAAGCCTTTAAAATAGAAATTAATACCGATTTTCCGTGTTGTTTTGCTATCCAAAAGTTTCAGGATTATATCATAACATTCTGGTAGTAAGGTTAAACTTTCACTTGATTTTGACAGGAAAATGTCAAACTCAAAGATTAACTGGCAAATATTTTCTTTCTGAATTTTACCCTGAGTATCAGATGGAAGGTATAGTTTTTCTGAAATACAGTCGAGTTCTGCTTTCTCAAGACCATCCTGGACATTTAGCATAAACTGGTATAGGATTTCTTGCATTTTTTCAGGTTTATACCAATCATTTTTCCTATTTTCACTGATTCCTGTGTTGAACGAGTAATCTGTTAGCATTGGATTCCTAGGCAAATTCGGTTTCCCCAAGAGATACTGAAGACCTGAAGTTAGAATTAAATCTCCAGTTGCCGTTGTCATGCTATATACTGAGTCAACAAGCTGAAAAATAAAAAAATTTCTTTTATAAAATAGAACATAGAAAGTTTATCAGGAAGAGCGATATTTTCCTAACCCTATATCTAATAGATATTATCTATAGAATAAAACTGAATTTAACGAATGTCAGGAGATGAAGATGCAGTTTTTTTCACACCAAGAAGTACATTTCAACTGTTGAAATAGTCAGATAAAGTTGCTCACCTGATGCATTCCTAACATGATTGGCTCAATTGTGCTCCTCTGGACTGGTTTTGCATTGTGGTGTTGATTGAAAAGTATGGCACTGAGGAGATGTAAGCCTGTTTTCTCTTCATTAGAAAACTGTCTAATTAACTAAAAGATAAATTGAAATGATTTTCGTTTTAAGTAGAAGATTTTCAATCTAATTCAGTGACAAGCTCATTTAATCTAATTATCTGAGGGGCATGCAAAAAATATCAAAATTCTCTCGGTTATCAGAAAGCTCAGAGACTTTGACAACGACTTATTCATATTGAAATTCTTTTCGTGACGATGAAGGAATCATCTAGAAGAAATTGAAGCAAAGTGAAATTTAGTGATAAAGCTAATATTTCACCAGATCCCGTCAGACTATTACACCGGCTTGACATTTATAGCTATAAAGTGAAATAAAGAGAATTTTTGTGATTGGTTATAATTTCATCGGGTTTTTGAATTGAAATCTTTCACCTGGATGATTCCTTCATTGTCACATAATATTTCTGAATAAGTTATAATTATTGAATTAGCTGCCCCAATGATTAGTTTTGAAAAAATATGAAAGAATTTTTAATGAACTATAATGTGATAAAGATAAATAAATAGACGCTGGAAACGATCAGAATTTAAGCACAGGTTTATGTTCAAAAAGGAAACGTGGATGAATCCACATTGTTATACCTCAAGTTTTATAAAATAGTACGGTAAGTATAAGAAACAACTCTTGAACCATCTCTTCACTATGAAAAAACTAACAACCCAAAAAGATTAAGGGCCCGGCCAACTCAAAAATTTTCATAGTAAACTCAAATATGACGGAATATTTTTGAATTTTAGTTTATTTGAACAAAAAATATGGAGATTTTTAACATTTCAAGTTTTCGAGCTAGAAACGGAAAATTTTCATTGATATGGAAAACAAATTTTTTATTTTTTTCTTTTCGCTTCTCAAAGTCTGTAAGTCTCCCCTGTAATAATGATATTATTATTATTTGTTAGGTAATCTGGAATCTTTTTCTTTATATCCCATTGATTTTATGATATATTCAGTGTCCTGTAATTCTTTCGAGTATACGAAGAAAATTGATGCATTAAAACTCAGAGAAAAAGCTTACATTAAAATTGATACAGTTCAGGACATAGAATCCAATCCTGTATAGTGTATCGTTCAGATGAATAGGACATTTGCACTCGTCGCTGATGTAGATATCTTCATCCTTTAAATTGGCAAGGATATTATTCATTGAAGGGATATTAATGAATTTATAATTCATAAAGACATTTGATTGAAATGAAATTGGCAAGGTTTTCTTCTCTTTGCCTGTCCATTTAATCAAGAGGTTTGAGAATATTAGCCGAACAACGTGTTCTTTCAGCCAGTCATCTTGATTTATTCTCAAGGGGAGATCATATGTTAATGAAAGAATCTAAAAAGAATTACAGTATTATAATCTTGACCTTTTGAAATATAATTACAGGAAATATAAAACCTTAGCACGACTTCCATTCAGCAACTTGAGATTAAACATCAGTAATATTAGATTGTAATTTAAATAAATCATTAGAATGATTAACGATTTAGCAGATGTCATGTTTTTCCGTATGAATTCTGAATAGCTTAGTTTTTATCAAGGTTCTAATCTATATAATTAAAAAATAAAAGTCAATTTTGTGAGCCTATAGACGCCTAAACTACCCAACCGATTTTAATGAAATTTTAACCAAAGGCAGATAACCCCACGGACCATGTTTCTAGCCAAAAAAAATTTTAGATTTGGCTTTAGTTAAGCCGTAATCTTGATCAAAACTTAAAAAGTGTCTGACCAATCAGACAGCTTCATTTTTGTCGTTTTTACATGTTAACACGTAAGCTTACTTCTCATTGGGCCAATTTTAGTGTGAATTTCATAATTGTTCTTCCTCTTGATAGATAAATTAAAGCTTTATTGTTATTGATCAATTCTCAATTCCCATTAGTTATTTATTCAGTACATTAGAAAAATTTTAGGGATATTATCAAAAACTACATATAGGGGTAGGGAATTTATCAAAACCTACATGTATATTTACAAAATTTACATGGCCTATTCAGGTATATTATCACTTCCTACATGACTAGTTATCACTTTTAAAATGGTGTGTTCCATTAATTACATAATCTACATATAAATTTCATTATCTACATATCCTATGGTCTTAATTACAATTACTACATAGATTTATCAAATTCTACATGTTGATTGGTTAACTTTTCAAGGGCTCAATGTTAATTAGATGCATCCTATTATTATAAATTTTTCAATCTTAATATCTGCATGAGTTCCAGGATTATTCCATCCGAAGAAACTTTCAAGTCTATAAAAACGAGTTCAATGCAGAATTTTTAGAATCACTCTCGATATTTTTTAAACTTCTATAAGCTGTCTGATAACTGATATCAAATCCTTCTTGGCTTTTCATCAAACTCATACAGTCTTAAACCAGGTACATTTTCTTTGATTATCTTCATTCTATCTGAAATAAATTTTCTTTTCATAAAGTTTTTCTTAAAACAAGCTTATGAATTTTTCTTACTTCGTCTCAATTATGCGGTAGTTGGGCACTCGCATAGAAATATCCATCTCTTCGTTTATTAAAGCGAATATTGAACGAACATTTGGGATCAGTACACATTACGCTGTGGAGTTTTTAACTTTATATGGACGTTTAATGCTTATAGAATAAGCATCTAATTCATCTTTGATTTCAGCTTTGGATGAGTATCTAATTATCAAATCTCCTAATAAATTTTTTAAACAAAAATATTTCTTTTCCAATTTTAAATAACCCTGCGTAGCGGGTTCGGATCAGCTAGTTTTATTAATATTTAGAAAGTCACAATAATAAATCATTGGACCCTGAGTGAAAAATAATTTAGTTTTTTCAAAACCTACCCATTCTTCACCAATCTCTTTAGATTTCAACCCTTCTTGTTCAAGATAAATTTAATCCCAACTTACCTTATTGGTGACAGACAAACAAGACTGGTGTTTATCATATGGATAATCAACGATGCATTCTATAAAGTATGGTAGGGTCACAGCAGGATGAGCGTTTGACAATGCAATTATTTGACTTTCAGCCCAGGTGGAAGTTTCGTGAATTTTTTGTGAGAAACTCCTATACTGATTCTTCTTGTCTGGCAGGGGACAGCAGTATAAATGAAAAAGCCATTTCAGGACCTTTTGAATTAATTGAACTTCTCTGGATGGTAGTTTCGAAGATATATTCATTTCAGCGTTAAATTCAGGTAGGGGCCTGCATTCGAGAAGGACAATCGATGTGATTAAACGGCCAAACTCGATCATTTCCAAACTAAAACTTTGAACATTCATGAATAATTCGTAAATTGGATATTTTGAAAGATCATAGATTTCTTCCTCCATATTAACCAAATCAGTGTTGATGACGAGGTTTATAATTTTATTATAGATCAGGATCTAAATTAGAATAAAATAAAAATTTTAGGAAAATGATGAAATCTGAAATTTTCAACAAAGATTGAACTTTGAGACCTGAAAATTATAATTTTGAACCAAATAGTTCTTCAGGGAGCTGTTCGGCATAGATTTACTATAACGTTGTTCGTTTGCTACCTGACTAAGTTGTCTTCTATCTGTAGAAAAAGAAAGGGGAGACAACATAGTCAGGTAGCAAGCGAACAACGCTATAGTCAAACTTGATGAAAATGTTGATATTTTTGAAAAAAATTCATACGTTCTCAAATTCATTGAGAATAGCTGTACTTTTATTTGTTCATAGAAGCTTTTGAAACTTCACAAGGTTGTTTATTTTCCAATTAAATATATCTGTTGAAAATAAAATTTAATTGAATTGAAGCTAGCTATGAGAATTCACTATTTTTTACAAAACCCTTTCCCCGGATAGTCAGGAAGACACAATGAAATGAGCCAAATAAGTTGTTTAAAAAATAAAATCTGATAAAGAGAGATTTGAGATTATTTTTTGGTTTCGGAGATTTGAAGCGATTTTATACAGTATTTTGGATGATTTTCATTCGTGGAAATTGAAAAATTCATTTGGTTCGATTTTCCACAATGAAGACGAATTTCTTGAAGCTTCTATGGTTAAATTCGAAATTTTCGTCTTACTTTGATCTTGAACACGGTGTCAAATTGCTTCAAATGCAAAGATACAAAATTAGGTCGACTTCTAATTTATATAAGATTCAATGCAAAATCTTCAATGGTCAGAAATTTATGCCTATTTTAGGTGTATCATATAAATTTTGTCACCAGCTGTCAACTCATAATTTCGTAGAACCAAAGAATATTGGATTTAGTTTGAATAGCAAAGTTTTCTTTTAAGAAAACCTTATCAATTTAAATATGATAATTAACAAACCTTTGATGATGTCTGAATCAAATTGAATGGTGAAATTCCAGGTAGAACAAATTTTATTATGAGTTTTACAAATTCCTCTCTGAGAACTTTGGGTGTTGAGCAGTTGTAGTCAATTATGAGTTGAAAGACAGTAATTAGAAACGAGTCCCATTGAGAAATTATTTGTGTTTCATTCGAAACTTTTGACTTATCAATTTTTGTGATACTTTCGAGAATTGCACTTGGTAGACGTCTCAAGAGAGGATCAATACGACGATTGACGACAGTTTTCATCAATCTAGAATCAAAATTTATTCCGATAGAAAGATGAAAAAAGTGATCGACAAAATAGGCTAATCAGTATGTAAGTTTCCACCTGAAAATTGATTTTATTCAAGAAATTGATTTTGATCTTTTCTTTGATCGTAAACAAAATTAAATGAATACTGAGAAATTTGTATAATAATTTGAAAAAAATTGAGTCAAATACACACAAGATCTAAATTTTCCCATGAGCTTATAGATATTTCATCCAAGATCTTTTATATATTATATAATAATATTAAAAAATTTTAAAGAAGTATAGTAAAAGTTCAAAAATATAAGAATATAATGTGAGACAGTTTCGAGTTGGAAGATGAAATTGAACGAAGAAGAATTTTCTGTACAGGGATCCAGGAGGAAAGATTTTGGCGCTTAAAATTTGTAGATACATAAGAAAAGATTGTTTTTATTCAATGAATGTACATTTCTTTATGGTTCACCAGTAGTGATACATTAATAATGATAAACTATTAAAATTCATTATATAAATATTTTTATATACCTACTAGTGAGTAATTTTGATATTTTTAAATGGAAATTTCATGGTAGATTTAAATAATGTGAATAAAACTTACATGATGAGATGAGCATTAACTTTGAATACTTTCCTCCAGCTTGGTATAAACTTTTCAATTTTTTTAATATTAACTTCTGTAAATTTTCGATGCTCCAACGAGTCTTTCATTATGGTTAGTACCTGACTTGAAAATGAGATCAGCGTTAGGATACCATGGCCAAATTCATCAACATGAACTATCGACTCGGGTGGCAAGAGGAATTCATACAGAGAAGACAAATTAATTTGGCGTAGAGTTGAATACAAATCTAATGGATGAATGTCATTTTCGTAATCTTTTGAATTCGACCTAAACAAATACAATGTTTATATTGATGGGATATGGTCAGATTAATGGAACCACTTTTAATTTAATTCTGGTAAGATAATCATTTTGAATACATTAAGATTGATTCCTCGATTATCAAAAGAACTGTGGAAAATTACAAACTAGAAGCCCTATAAAAGAGAGAAGAGGTAAATTAAAATCTCCGTTTGCAGAGAAGGAATCATGACTTTTCTGTCAGATTGAGATTTAAAGATTGAATTTTAATTTCAATATCGAAAATGAACACGACAGAATTCTGAACACCCATGAATTCCGTGTAATGGTCTACTGAGCATTGTAAATTTACAAGATGAATCAGTTTTTCATCAGCTTTCTAATGGTTTTTTAATTCAATGTCTTATCGAAAAATTTGTTTTATTTTGATTATAATGATAATTTTATATCTGTTAAAATTAAAAACAAGAAAAACTCATTTCTTTAATGTTCTTAGGTATTATGGTACATCATGATCAAAAGCAACAACTAAGCTCCTCGATTCTGATTGGTCCATGCAGGTAACCAATAGTATACGAGTGAAATTTGTCGAATATAAACCGAACACTAGTATTTTAATTCATCTCTTATAAATTTTCACTTTTCACCTATATTTTATTTTAAACTTATTCCCTGCTAGTACAAATATTCTGGCTAAATTTTTAAGAGAAATGGGTAGTTTAATAAAAAACAAAAATTTTACAAACTAACACAACTTAGATAGACTTTAAGCAGAGAAGAGAGGGATCATTATAAAATTTAAACTGTTGATACGAGAAATAAAAAAAACTCACGAGTTATCGTTTGAATCTTCATGGTCAATTGGTGTTGTGTATGTTTCCTCAGAAATGTTGTAGTCATCACTAACATCACTGTCGCCACCATCTTCAACAAATGTCCATGCGTGATTAGAATCAAATTGATTTTCCAGATCTTTACTATCGCAGAAATCGTTGGTTGCTTCGAAAACTTCTTTGAAAATACTTTGATCTGTGGAAAAACCACGTAACATGTATTCGCGACCTCTTTAGTAGAAAATATATTTAAACTTATTAGTAATAAACTATTACCAATAAATTACAAGGTAAAATTCTGTTGGTTTAATAAATGAACGCGAGATTATTATCACGCAGTTCAATTTCAAAAATTATGCTCTTGAAATGTCTTGATAACCATTCCAGAATAGGACCGAGATCCTAGTCAACCATGTCGGCTCGAGCCCTTTTATTAACATAAGTAGAGTCCAATTAAAATTTGAAATACATGATATGATACTTATGTTATCAGTATATTGAAATAACTTAATAAGAACCAAGTAGATAAGGTCGATTAGAAAAATACCAAACAACTCAATAAAAACATGGTTTATAATAGTTATTTTATAATGACTGGGGAATTTTCAGGTGATTCATATTCTTAAAATCCTTACAAGTAGTCTGTTACTTACTTAATCGGTCTATTAGACGCAAGACTAAGGATAAGAAAAGACTGGACCGTTTGCGAGGTCAAGAAACTTTTCAAATCATAATCAGCATTATTCTGATAAATGTCGGTCAATTTATCCTTAATCTGACCTTCCATATCAGAATTAATTGAAGAGGGATTGGTTAAATTTGCAATTATATCATTATTCCTTGATCGGATCAGGGTTCTTGGCAAGCGCAATATTTGTAAGAATATTCGAGTTCTCTCTTCCCATGTGGCTGTTTCAAGAATTTTTTTCGCCTTCAGAAAAAATCAACAGTTTTATTCATTATTTTTCTATAATTTGAGTTTTCATTCAGTGAACCAATCAGATTTGAGTAAATCAAAAATCATCTATGTATAAAGCTTGAAAACTTCGAGACTAGGAATACCATAAACTCATAGGATACATCTGTGGAAGGAGCGTTAGATTTAGCATCAGATTTGCTCCGAAAACCTAAAAAAATTTTCTCAGAACATATATTGATTGATCAATCTCAAATGGCAAATTTTAAAGGAAAAATTAAGGCTTACGATTAGAATAGTCCAATCAAGAACTCGATTAAAGATGAAAGCATACAGGTTTAAATTCAATAAACGAAGAGAATTATTCTTTTTTCTCTTCCATTGGGTCACTTTGCAGAATATTCGTAAAATTGAAAATAAAATATCACAATTCTTCCAAAGAGTTCTCTTATCTAAAAGTAATAGAAAAGAATTAATAAGCTCTGATTTACCATTATTTTTAAGCGAACACCCGAGTAGCTCTTCGATCTCGACTCTCACAACATTGATTCTAGTAATGAGAGTAGGAAGATCTGACCACAGTACTGTCTGATTAGTTTCATTGTCTTCGAGAATTTTATCAAATAGCTTATCATTCATAACTGCCTGAGTATATTCATAGTCAAGGAAAACTTTTCTCTTATCAACACAAAAGCCTTCTTTGCTACCCTTAAGTGTGTTGAGGATCCATAAATCCTTGAGGGTTTTCTCTTCAAATTTACTTCGCTCTTTAACATTCTGGAAATGTGCATATACTTTTTTAAGACATTGGATATAGTCCATTATTAAACTGTATAGTTTGCTTTCTTCTCGATCTTGATCGAATAATGAATATGATTCCTTAAAAAATCGAGATTTAAAGAAATAAGACAAACTCTTAAATAATTCTCTTCCACATCTTTGAATTTCTCAATCAAATCGAGATAACAAAAATTAATTAACTCATACTCCTTGTAAGAATCAAACAGTTTGACTTCTTCAATAACAATTGGCACTTCAAAATTCTTATTTTCCACTTGAATAGCTTCTAAAATGATACTTTCAGAATTTTCTTCATTATCTTCGATCACAGGACAAGACGGTTTGATGTTTTCTTCATCTTCGGGTAGGACTTTCTCCTCATTTGTATCATTTTCAATTATATTTCTAGTTTTGAGCGGGAAAGAAGGCGTGGACAATGTTTCTAGTTCTGAAATCAATTCAGATTCCTTGAATAAATTATCATATACATACTTTGGGCTTGGGTTTTTTTTCTCTAACTAATTCCATTTGTTTGTAGTGTGCGCTTGAAAAATCATATGATTTTCGAATATAGTATCGTATCCAATTTTTTTGTTTAAAGATATAAAAGTTGTATTTAATAATCCCTGTAATAATCCAAAAAAGTTAAAGGTAATCCAAAAACTTAGTTTTAATCTCTCTTTCTTATTAATAATATCAATAACCATAGTTTTTTCCTCAAAAATTATCATGTCAAAAGATAAAGGCCATCGTAAGTGGCTCATGTGCTCCGCATGCAAAACAAATGAATGTATTTAGCATTTTTGAATACTATATACTCTTCACCTTTTATTTTACTTTAATCTAATTAGAATAAATCCATTTCAGTTACTGAACCCCTTTACTGTGAAACTCAAGATCTACATAGAGTTCAAAACAATCCATCTTCTGCTTCGCCAATAAAAAAGGTTAGTCAGTCTTTTGAATTTTGCTTAATACGTTTTAAATTTTTCTTTTAGCTCCTCGATATTATGGATGAAGATTTGGTCAAGTTGACTGAAACGATGAAGCATCGTGGACGTACAGGAACAAATCCCCTGTTCAAGGAGACAGGTTCTGAATACAACATGCCAAAATTTCCTATCGAAAAGAAGGAAATGGAGGAAAATATCCAAAAATATACACAGGAGCCTTATTATGTAAGCTTTGAGACTCGCGGAGATAATGTCTGTTCTCCTAAAGATGATGATGAAGATCAGGAAAATTCTAAGTTTTGGCTTGAACTAATGAAAGACGACGAAATGGATGTGAAACTTGACAAGAAAAAATGTCTCGAAGAATTAAAAGCAAGGTATCATGAATTAAAACCAGGCTACCCTTTCGATCCTAATAACAAGTCACCAGATATTCCCAAGTTAGAGAAGAAATCTTACATGCCACTCGATTTGACAGACTTGACCTCAGTTGACTTTCAACGTGTGCAGATAAGTGAAATCGATAGTCTTGGCGTGAGTTGTTATGCATTTGATTATTTCGAAAACATAGTAAAATTTTAATCCGAATCATACTCACAATAATCAGACATTTATCTAAAGGTCTTATCGTAAAAGTGAGCTCTCTTAACTAGGTTAATTGTAGCCTACAATCTATAGGTAGGCGAGAAAATAAACGACTCAAATACTCTTACTTTATCTACTAGTGCCTATCTATCGTCATGATAAAGATGTTTAAGTAGATGGGTCAAACAATGTTTCTCGTAAATCATTCATCATTCTAATATGAATCAAAACAATATTCCTAGTAAAATGATTGATAATTCTATTCATTGCATAAAAATGTTCATTTTACACCTTAACGTAGCTATTTTAACTAGAATTCATGAAAAATACTCAAATCCTATTGGTACTTGGGTTTAACGAATATTATTGGTCTAAAATATTTCATTATTCATATTGTCAGCCCCTCCTATCGTTTCGACCGTTTTAAATCAAAGGCATAGATATTGCTAGAACTAGCGAAAACTTTGTCAAGGAAATTGAATATGATAGTAATTTTTGTCCGAAAGTAAAATCTTAACCTGTGTCACGAATATTACAAGATTTATCCCTCAAAGTTGAAAAAAAAGAAATTTGGAGCATTTTCCAACAAATCTCCATAAATCAATGTTTTCTTCAAAATTTTATGTGTAAAAATCAAAAATTCATAATCAATATTTAGTGAAGCCTAATGAAATTTCGGCCAAGTATTTATATTTTCCTTCCAAAAGCCGAAGAAACATTTCATTGACAAAATTATCTTTAATTAATCGATACTAGACTGCCCGCTGTCTCTACATGAAAAATTTTCTTCTTGATTGAATTAAGTTTGGATCATAACTGGATTTGTTTCCTTAATATGATTTTAAGTGGATTTTCGGACTTGTTTGAAAATTAACGTGAATATTTCAATCATACAAGTTCTCCTTGAAAGTCAATGAAATTTCGATAATTCAAAATCCCTCGAAAATTTAATGATGGTATTTCCTAATTCTGATCTTCCCTTTCATCTTCAAATCAAGGAAAATTTTCTGCTTTAAGTTCAAAAATTAGGCGTCAAATTGAAAGTTATATATATTTTCCATTAAAAATAATTTTCTTCTTCTAATGGTAAAAGCAGGTAACATGATCTGGATTCCCGAGAATCTTGGGCATATTCAAATTCTTGATGAAAAAGCTAAGATCATAGGTCCCTAATTTTATATCAACCAACTTTTTATCATGTACAAAACTCTACGCTCATCTCAATAATTTAAAATAGAATATTTTTATCGAATCAAAAAGAAGAGCGAAAAATCTATTGTAATGTTGCCTTTTTAAATTTTGAGAACTTTATTTTGAAGCTTGATATTGACTGAGGTTATAGCTTATAGTCATTATTAAGGAAATACAAAATATTAAGAAGCCTAAGCTCTAAGCCTAGGCCTAATATTTTGTCTTTACCTGCCAAACATAAAATACAACAATACAGTAAGAGTCGGAATTTGACTGATCTGGCCATAATAATAGTTTTTGCTCGTTCATGATGTTCATTATAATTTATTTTTTTAGGTTCCAATGCATGAGTTAGTCGAGACAAGTGAAGCTATTGTTAAATCTCTTTTGATACGTCAAAAGTACATGCATATAAGTCATCAAAACTTTTGCACAACCACTGCCCGGTATCTAGAAATTTTACGATCAGGTGAAGACTTTGAAAAGTTTCTTGAAAATGAAAAGATCTTTTTCAAATCCCATTCACCAGACATGAGTGAGTTATTCGATTAACATGAACATTAGGGTAATACAAATTTTTACAACTTTTCTGGCTATTTGCTCATTCGATAGAGAATTAAATTATGAGAAAAAAATCCTATTGAATTACCTATTTTAAATTTTGTTCTGATATACAAAATCTTATTTGAAGAATACAATTTTTAAACCCGCGCCAACAAATTTTGAATGAATTAATTAATAAAATTTACGTTTTTGAGCAATTTGTATGACTTTTCGGATGGGAATTATTCTGATAGTTATTTAAAAATCCTTCGCTACATATCCTCATTATTTTCTGAAAATTTTAATGCGTATTAAAGAATTTCGGGAAAATGAGATTTATGGTTATCAGAACAATAAAATTTAATTTATGAAAATATTATTTTCTGTGTATTAGAGTCCAATTTAGCAAATAGCCCAGAAAGTTGTTCGGAAAAAAAATATTTTGTATTAACCTAATGTACATTGTACAATGATCTTTTATTAAAACTAACTCTGTATGCCATCATTAGAGCTTCCAATTATTATTAATAATAATAATTTATTATATATGAAATAAACCCTTATTCGATTTGATCTAGAAAATAAGGATGATTTTGAAAAAAATTAGCTACAAAACTTCCATTGACCATTATGTTAATTTCCAAGTTATAGAGTTGGCAAAAAAGTGTTTTTAGGAATCACCCCATTTTTGTGTGAAAGTGGAATTTCGATCATGGATCATCAAAATTAAAATCTCAAAGTTTAAAAAAATCTAAATTCGACGCCTGCTCGAATTTTCTTCTCTTCAATTGTTTGACGAGTGCGCCTTAGATTTTGAACTAGGTTTCTTCAAAGTTTAGATTTTTAGTGACGGTATTTCAATAAAGAATGAAAAAAATCAAATTTACTTTTTAGAATTTTAAATGGCTATTTAAATTGCTTCCATGTTCATTAATTAAATATCTATTGGGAATTTAAATAAAATTATGCTGGCCTCCATATATGAACTAACAAATTTATTATTTTATCGATGTATGAGAAAACGGTTGTCTATCAGACAATGTAAAGCTAATTTATCCGGCTTTCTTGTCTAATTCTGATCTATTGGTCACACTCCTACTTTCAAATCAATTAATATTTTGAGTTCAAAGTGAGAAAAAAGGGATTTTGCTGCCAAATCGAAATTTGAAAAATAATCACATTTTTCATGAAAATTGTTTTTTTAGTAAAAATCATAGATTCCCAACTTCATTTCAACCAACTTTAGTTTTGAGTAGTTCTGAAACCCTCAAGTTAATGATGCAGAGATGTCAATTTCTTAGATTAGCTTGTAGAGAAAAATAATACAATGATGGTTATCCAGCCGAAATATTTTTGAAAATTGAGAAGATGGTTGAATATTTTTAAAACTCATGATCTTGATTTCAGATCTCAGTTGCTGTCAAATTAGTTTAATCAAGCTGTATCAAAAACTAGTTGACATGAAAATCAGAATTATTCACTACTAAGGCTTAGTTTTCGATATACGAAGGCAAAAGCTTAAAACATTTTTGAATCGACTTCGCCAAATTCGAATAAAATACAAATCAGTACCTAGAAATTGTTCTTTGAAAAAATAGTCACATGGATAAACTTGAACGGCTGTCAAAAACAGATTTTACAAGATTTTAACCATAATTGCAAAGTAAATATGATTCAACACAGGGAGGACTAACCATGATTGCATTTATTAAATTTCAACATAGGAAAAGGCGACCACAGACGCAATATTTAAAATTTTTCATTACAAAAATGAACCAAAAAGTGAAATAAATTTCAAGATTCCTCAAATCAAATAAATAAAAAAGTAACCAAAATTGAATTTTGGCTTACCACTGTAACCATATATGCAAACAAGAATTTCCGAGTCACAAGTACTCCGTTTTTTTATTTAACAACTTATTGGCTTATTTCATATTGGGACCTAATAAAATACTTTTGTCCCTGTCTTTCCGAAGAAAGATATTTTCTTTTTTTTTCAAAGTTTCAATACAAATGGGGTGAAAAATAAGCCAAGATTTCGATCTTGGGTTAAAAAGATTTTTTTGGTAGAAATTCAGGAATACATACTCCAAAATATTTCTTTCTTCTTAACATTTGGGATGAAAATTTTGTTTCAAATATCTTTCAATCTAAATTATAGCTACTTAAAACCAAATCTAAATAATTTTTCACGATGTTTTACATGCCCTATATATTATATTTTTGATTAATTTAGTGCAATAGTCATTTTATAATTTAATGCTGTAATTATTTGAAATAATTTATTTCCATGGAAGCTCTAATGATTTTACTTGAACAAAATAATCTACAGATAAATGAAAACATTATTGAAATGACAATTTTCACCTTTTAAAAGCGCATAAAGGTAAATCAAATAAATATATTCTTATTGCCATGTTATTATAATTCAACACAAGAAGAGGTTTTTGCAAAATTATCATGTTTTCTCAATACAATGTAAACTAAGAAGCTTTCAAGAGCTTGAAAAAAGATTATGGAAAAACATGTTTAAACTTGATTGATTTATTATCAATGAGAATTTTAGAATTCAGATAAGAAACCAATTTAGTATCAAAATATAAATGAGACAAAAATTTTGAGAATGGGAAGTCTATTCTTATTGGCTGTTGTATTTGATCAATATTATTGGCTAACCAGTTTAGCAAAATCAAGAATGAACACAGAGGATAACTCTCGTTGTCATGTGTTAAATTGACTGTATTATCATTCGATGACTAGAGTACAAAAAAGTAGAAATGTTCTTAGAAAAAAAGTAGCAAGAAAATAGCAAAAGACGGAAAATTCAATGATAAATTGATTATAAAAGTCTTTTTTCTTTTTCCAAAAGTATCGGATTCGAAAGAATGCCTTTTGCACACAATTAGATATTAATGAGGGATATTTTATGTGCTCTAGTAATCACTTTTTACTCCAAAAATTGCACACAAACTATGATAGTTTTGCGAAACCCATTTTGTGTGTACACAATTATTACATATAGTTAAGTTTTGGATGCATGGGATGAATGAGGTTAAACTACAGTAACTTAATTTTGTTGGCATTTTGAAGCGTTGGCATGTGAACCCAATTCTGTTTGAATGTTTTTAGTGTATTCCCAAAAAAATTTCTTATTTCAAGACCTGTCACCATTGAATTAATTGTATGAATCTATACACACATGTATGTTTCTTAGAAAAAAAGTTTTTTTGACCATCGGTTTTCCGAACATTGACTTTACACAGCTTCCTCTGAAGAAATATTTTCAGGAAATTTAAAGTATAAGGTTTGGAAGACCAATAACTAAGAATTTTTAACCAAATTAGAAATCAAAATCTTGATTGAATGAGATTTTGCTTCCAGAAAGTACTCAAATACATTCGGATTACATTCGGATATAATGGTTGCAAAAAAATGTGTTCACTTATTTTATCGAAATTTGCCAAGTCAATTTTCAAGATGAATTTTTGAAACATAAATGGTTCGAAAGATAATTAAATTCTCTATCAATTGAATCATGAATGAACTTTCTCATGACCACAGTTAGACATTTACAAGCAAAAAAAATATATTTTTCATTGATATTGAAACGAAGAAACATTCTGTTCACTTTCTATTAGTGAGTTCTACGACGATTCCATACTGCTTCCCATTTCCAAAACTTTTGAGCTTAAAGACTGATCATCATCTCTGAAGGATTTAGGTTAGGTCTACAAGCAGCAAAATCAATTTTAAAAATACAGTATTTCATTCCTATTTCAACTTATAACAAGTCACATAGTCTTGTCAAAAGTGTTACTTTTTCCGTTAATTTCATTTTTAAATAAAGAAATAGCACTATTTAAAACCTTCTGATACATTTCTGAGTTGATCTTTTCTTTCTCTAATTGATAAAGACAAGGTTCCACTTGAATATTACTCCTCGTTCAATAACAGGATATCAATATGGAGCTCTTTTGAGTCTTATTTTGCGAACGCTCCCATTTGGAAACCAATGATATCTTAAACCATCAGATAAATCCAAATTAAATTTATTTCCGTCCTCATGTTTCCTCAGGCTACATGTGTTCGTGAATAAGTCGACTCGTATAATTTAATCCCTCTGACAAACTTTGTGACAATAGAAACCATTCCACCAAGACATTTTTAATTTATTTTTGAAATAACTTTAAAAAGTTCTCAAACCTTCACTCAAATCTAGGTTCAATTTTATTTGCCAGCATTTCATACCCTATTGGACCACTAATCTTTGAATTTGCCCTATCTCGAAATTAGATATTTGTGCTTATTTCCAGGCTTGACAAAAATTTTTTTCTCAAGATTTTCTTCTTTACACACCTTTAATCGTTGACGCATATATATTTCATTAATTTTCCCATTTTTGAAATTGTATTCAGAGTTAAATAGATAAACTTCCATTGTAAAAACTCGATCAAAAAGTGGACGGAATGTTTCTTCGTTTTCAATATCAATGAAGAATAGTATTCTGTGTGTAAAAAAATAACTTTAGTCGTAAAAAATTTACTGATGAATTAACTGGTAGAGAATTATATTATCTATCGAATCATGTATGTTTCAAAAATTCATCATAAAAAATAACTTGGAAAATTTAGATTTTATAAGTAAACGTAATGTTTTTGCAACCAGTATGAATCTGCTAAATATTAGAATTGTGATTTTCGAAATTTTTAATCAATAAGAAAGAGACCTCTTGTAATACTTGAGAGCTTTTTTTTCTGGATTATTTTCTCTCTCAAGCAAATTCCATTTTCTTTTGCATTGTTGAAATATTACTGATCCCTTGCAATGAAAGTGTGGGGTTTATTCTCACAGATCTCCAATTTTTTAGATTTCAAAATCATTTCTTTCTTTCATTCTCTAGAGATTCCGGCCTCTTATTCAATGATGAAAAAAATAATTGAATAAATTCGCGTTTTAATTTTATTGTATAGTGATAATCAATAATAAGTATACACCTATAGAACCTGTCCTCTTATATTAATTTTAAATGATCTTGAGACTTGGGATGTTGACTTCTAAAGAATGAAAAATTCTTTATTAAAATGCGTATT
>SSNU01000038.1:120468-133725 GCA_012064415.1 Gyrodactylus bullatarudis
AATTCTGTTAGAATTTACTACGAATTGATCTATATGAATATGTAGATAATTTAGCACTCTTTCGAATGACATATCCCACGTCTCAAGATCATTTAAAATTAAAACAAGAAGACAGGTTCTATAGGTGTATACTTATTCTTGACTACCACTATATATATGAAAGTCAAATATCTAGATTTTCCATTTGTATAGAGTCTATACTATAGACGTTATGTCTTTTCATCAAAGCCCAACTTTAACTGAAATCAGTAATCAACTTCAATATATACGCCTAAATGATAATTTTTATGTCTTGTTAACCTGTTCCAGAACACAATCACATAATTTTATTTTTCAAACTGCCCCCTGGAAATGTTGTCTTGACACCAGAGAAAGGATTCACAACATTTCATTGATCATAACCAAGTGAATTAATGAAATTCTCTTTTATATTTTGATTTTAGATCATCCAATAAATCCACCTGGTTGGGGTGAAAATCCGTTTCCGTTGGAGAATTTGCCCAAGACAATGGATAATATCGAGTTAAAAATAATCAAAGGAATTATAAATGTAAGTCAATATGAATTTGTCTCATTTAATCTAAGAAAAATTTGTGATAATGCAAAACAAAAATCTAAAATGAAAAATTCCCTTCCGCTAATGGGAGTTTTAATAATACAGATGCGTATGTACAGACCCCCAAATTATTATTCCTATCAACTAAGGATGGACAAATATTTGGTAAAAACAAAAGTTTCAGAACTCTAAAATAATTTTTTAAGACCTTAACCCTATCGAGACGATAAGAAAACCAATCTAGAAAAAGACTCAAAATTGATATTGGACCATTCTAAATGAGATTCTAATGGAAATTTTATTCAATAAGGATTCATATGACCCCATCTAAGAAAGTCGATTTTCTATTAAATTTCCCATCTACTAATAAGTAGATGAAAACCAAATTTTACTAATCTTGGTTATTTTATCCAAATTTAGATATCTCTTTGAGACTTTTTGGTATTTTTCGGATTTGTTTAGCGTGAATTATAGAATAGATTATGTGATATTGTTTAGACCTGCGTAAGAACTGAGAATTTTCTACTTTAAATGATCGCCCTATATTGGGCGAACCTCACGAAAGGGTTAAGATGATATTTCTCAACGTTAGATTAATTAAGTCCTATCGAAATTTTACAGATAATAAAGCTAATTGATGAAGTGGGGAATCTAATTTCTTACAAAAGTCTAGGTTTTTTCATCAAAAATTTGAATATGTAAAAGATTTCTTGGAATCCTACTCATGTTGTCCACTTTTACAATCTGGAGAAAAAATTCTGAAAAAATTATTATTTTCATGAAAAATGTGGTTATTCTTCAAATTTCGATTTGGCGGCAAAATCCCTTTTTTCTCACTTTGAACTAAAAGTTTTTTTTGATTTGAAAGTTGGAGGTTGATCAAAAGAGTTTTTTTTTCACGATCAGGATTAGATAAGAAAATCAATTCAACTGAATCTGATCTGATGAATAACCTAATTATCGTTTGAGAGCTGAATTTCGATAACTCAAAAACTACTATAGATAATAACTAGTGCCTCGAAAAGTCTATTTTTCCTAAGGATCCGAGAATTACTAAAATGTTAAAAAAATTTATTTTAGCGTTCTGAAACGTGAGCCCCTAATAATAACTTATTATCTATATCACAGGGGGGGGTCATAATATGTTGTTCTAGACAGCTTTTTAAAATTTCGAAAAATTTTATCAGAAAGTCTATTAGTCTTAAAAACATGATAAAATTTCCACAAAAACTCAGAAAATCGAGCAGTTATTCTATAAAGCGCCAGTTAAGAAATTTGAACTGACTCCACTGCTAAACATATCATATCGATTGAGACAAAATTGAAATTTTAACCCAATCGCGAAAAGATTAATAGGATAACGTTTTCGTATTTTCCAATTATCTTAGAAATTATAGGTTATTTTTCGTATTTGAGAGCAGATTCGGAATCCCATTCATCTTTTGAATTCTTTATGACCACCTGTGTAATTATAGATTATAATCCATTGTATATTTCTTAAAGGATCAATAGTGAAAAATGATAAAACTTTTAACTTGACTTTATTTGATTAAAAGTTGTAACTTATGATTATTCTTTTATAATTTTTAAAAAGATGTCGCTGATGATCCTTTAAGAAATGTACATTTGAGATTTAAAGAAATTTTCTTGCAGATTTCTATATTATTAGTTTAAGCGAATTTCTATGAATAATTATGATCAAGCCTTTTTTCGGAGGTTTCTTTAAATAATTTTTTCATAATCTTTTTACTCTATTATTTTTTCAAGCTTAAATAAATAATCATCAAATTTGAGATTAAAAGAGATCAAAAACTGTCTTGTTATCGAGGAATTTGAATAAGTTATATTATCTTGCTATTCCTTCAAATATATTTGGTCTGTAGTTAAGACGATTTACATCTGTTTTTTTCGTGAGAAGAAAAAGATAGTGACCCTCACTTTGATAAGAATCTTCAAATCTGGCGTGTGATCCATACCTTGTAAAAAGGTTATTGGTTCAGACTTTTAAAATTAAAATCAGCTTATACCTCTTAACAGGCGAGAGTAATCTATTGTCAATTCACATTTGTTTTACTTAAAACCTTATATAGAATTGAGGGTTCTATGAGGAAGATAAATTCCATTTTCTCTAGCTAGTCATTTGTTCAATAAAAATCCTCGGTATGTCTTTCTTATCGATACAAATGTTGTGGTTAATCAGGTTTTTAAAGCAATACTACACAGAACGGTTTTAAACGTTTCTATTTTCCATTCAGGTAAAAGTAAGAAATATCATTTATTCTTTTATTATGTCATTCATCAAAAAATTTGTATTGAAAGTTTGGATATTGACAAAATCGTAGTAGAACTATTTTTCGAGATACTTGCAAAACGATCAGAATGCACCTTGCTAAAGAAATACGTTTTTCAGACACTCTAGGATACTTTTCCCATTTTAGGGAATATGGAAATCATCAAACTACTTTATAAATTTCACATGCAGGTTAGAATATATATTTAAAGTAAAAGTTCGTATAGTCGTTTAAAAGATTATTGCATTAGAGGTTTATGTAAGTGGTTGTAAATCTCTAGTATAGTTAATCTTTACATGAAATTATTACAGTAGTGACAAATGGTTTCATTCGATTTGATCTTAATTTCCCTTCGAATTAAACTTTTTTACTAAAAGCCCCTAACAGAACAAAATAGTTGTATAAACTAAGAATTTTACTGATCTCAATAAGAAATGAAGATAACTGTTTAATTTTATTTTGCAATAATAAAGACAAAATCTAATAGAAAGCTTAAAAATCACACAGTTAATACGAGATTAAAAGTGATTGCTATTCTAAAGCTCTTATTTAAAGGAGTATTTATAAGTTTTGAGGTCTTATTGGCCCGATTTCTGTTATTATTTTTAGTTGCCTTGGTAATCAGGTAACAACAAAAAAACCGGTCAAGAAAAGAGGCTAATAAACAATCAACTGAAAAGATGGGCGCATATAATATATTGAAAAAGGCTATCTCTTGGCCAGTCTGAAAAACTTCAGTAGTCTCTAAAATTTCTCATGAGTTTTAGAACCAAACGAAAATAATATTGTTCAAATGTAAACTACAGGTATGAACTAATGAATAGTGTAGCATCAATATGCTCACAAAGATCAACTAGAATTATTTCGTTCCAGAGGCTTGGGTAATATGTTCCATAGGCTTGTCTTATTTGGTAATGGATTAGCAAATGTCGCTGAATGTTACAGATTACTAGAAGTAATCCGATTTGATTGTAGTAGAAAAATTCATTGAAAATCGTTGGCGCTAATTCAAAAAACGGCATTTTCAATTGCGATTTGGGGTATCCAAGCAAAATATAATAAACTTTTTTTTCAAAGAAACTTTCATCGAGAAGCTACTGATCACCATTAGGTCATCTCTTGAGATAAATTTTCAGTTTCATTGCATTTTTTCTTAATTAAAAAAATATGTTCAAATATATTCGATATATATCAAACTTGTATCCTGGTAAATTATTATCACAAGGGAGTGAGAGATATAATTCTTACTTTTTAAATCCAACGCTATCGATTTAAGATTCTAGAGATTAAGATTATCAGAAATTTTAAATCTTTACTCTAAAATTCTATTTATAGAAAAATTAAACATTTTGACGTTGAATGTTTTAGATACCAAATGAGAGGCTGAGTAATAATCATTATTCGGATAGTAAAGATTATTAAGAAATTACTGTGTTTATTGCTCTGAATAGAGTAGAGTGAGTTGGGTAGATAACTCTGTTCGATTCAATTTTCCCTGTATTTATATTTTCTCATGTTTCATTGACTAATTACATTCGAGTATTTTTTCAACCAATAAGACAGAAGCAGTATTTCTGATGGGAGTTTTTCGATATTATTGATCAAGATATGTACTGAGTTTATATAATCTTCTATTTTGTTTTCAGTTCTAGAACTTTTAACATATCGAAGTAGTTATACCAATGACGAATTATTCTCTAAATTGTCTAATTGACTTTAATTTAATTATTATAATAAATAATTACTGAATGATCAATAACTAATATTAACTCGGTATTAATTTTGAGTTTTTCCCAAAAGTTCCACATACTTTCAAGAAATCATGAATTACATATTACAAGAAATAGAAAATCAATATTATTTGCCAGGGTCGTCATTAGAAAAAGAAAATAATTACTCTTGATACCTTGATGAAATGATGAAAATATGAGGTTTTAGTAAAAATCATGAATCCCCAAATTCATCGAGAATAGCTGTACTTCTTAAAAAATTCTTTACAAGGGTCTTTCGAGTCTAGAGTTTTGCCTTTCTATAGAGAAAAACAAAATTGACATAATCTTTTTCAGAATTTAACTCTAAACCGGAATGTATAACCTTAGACTTACAACATTGTAAGAGGGTTCCAGCATTCTGTCTATCCATTTTGGTTAGGTTAGAATATTAGAATGATATTTGTCAATATCGATTTTTTGATTAGTTTTCGGTCCATATATATTATCTTGTAGTTTTTAGCTGATTCTATATCGAATGGTGTAACTCTACGTATTTAGTTGGAATAACAGAGATATTTTCTATTTTTTTATTAATTATGCTAGAATAACAATCAAAAGAGGAGAAAATTCTCTTTTTAGTGGTATATTATTACGATCAAGAAAAATAAAAATGTCGGATTTGTAAGACCGTGTAATATTCGAGAAGAAAACCGATACTCTCTTTATGATGAATATTCTCGAAAGTTGATCAGATTAGAATGAACAAAGAATGGATTTAGATCTGAAAACTTCCATTGGTTTATCCCATGTCAATATAACCAGGTATTGATCTTTTAAACAGACGTACGTCCAAAACTATTCATTAAAATCTACAATGTACAAAGTTGCTTGATGTCTACTAGCTTACTTATTAAAGCGTCCAACTATCAATCTACTTTTTTGTCAATTTTCCAAAACTACTTTTTTCCTCACATAAAAGAAATTTCTATAGAACTTTCCTCCATTTCCCTAGATTATTTTGTGTTGTAGAATTTGAATATTCCCCTTTACATTGCTACTGGCTCAGCTGGAATCGTGGTTAGCCAAAGAAATCGAATTTGGCCATTGGAAACCAATTTTGATCACTTAGTTGTACTAAAATCAACAAAAAAACATGATTTGAAGAAAAAAAAATTATTTTTAAAGTAAATTGTGGAATCTAGAGTTAATGCGAAACTTCCAGTTCTCTCAATTTTTTTTGAGAATTCTCCCATCATCGAAAAATGAACGAATTTTGATTTTTACTGCTTGAAAATAAGTGAAATATCGATAATTCAAGATTCCTTAAAAATTACGATTTTAATAAGGATTTCCTGGTCATAACCAGTTTACTCTTCTTATAGAGAACCTAAAAATTACCTTCTGATCACTCTATCACCTTAAAATATTCAACCAAAAGTTCAAAACATGGAAGTTTGGCGCTAACTCGAGATCTGAAATTTTGCTTGAATTCCAAAACTATGATTTTAAGGGGATATTTGGGCGATTTTGAAATGAACCAAATTTAAAATTTTCAATTTAAATCCACTAATGGTCGAGTAAGCTGTCTAATGGAAAGAAAACCTGTAAAATCCAATTGTATAAATTATGATGAAATGTCTTTTTTGTATTCAAATTTATTCCACATTTGATTTTTCTCTCTCAACTGAATATTTGAATCTAATTATTTCAATGAGTTATTCTATCAATTACGAGTTATTTCTGTCTGAGACATTTAAATATTAAGACAAGAGACTTTAAATTTATTTAAAAAATTAAGTTAAAACCTTGTCGAATGCTTGAATAAAAAGCTTGAAATCAAGAGCAATTCTCTAATCCAGAAATGCTATTGATATGAAAAGATTTTTGAATTAGGGCAAATTTTTCAAAATAAAGAAAATACAATGCTTTCTTTATAGTGGTCGGATTAATATGTGAGGCACTTCTAATATTTATGATTCACGACTTATCTTACATAATATATTTTTCAAATCATGACCATTCGATTCATAGAAAAATTCTCTATCGAATGATACCTAAATGAAGTTGTTACCTATCATAACTTTTCTAGTAAAGGTAAATATACTATTTTTCATTGGAATTGAAAACGAAAAAATATGTGAGGCACTTTTAATCTTCTATATTTGGTGTACTTTTCCCTGAAAAAACCTGAGATAACAGTATAATATATAATTTTTTAAATTTTTTTCAGATTTCTCAACACATTTTTTTGAATTTTTAAAGATCTTTCGTATAACCTGTCTCTTCAAAAATTAAGAGCTCAAGACGATTAAATACTCAAATTTAAAGTCTTGAAAATAAAGGGAGATTCTTTGAAGATTCTAATGTTCTCTCACAACATATAACAAAATCAAAAATATCAAAACTAAAGAATAATTCTAATAAAACCTAGTAAAAGATTGGAAAGGACTAAAATTTCTGATAGGACATTTTAAAAGATAGCTATTCAAAAACTTGTGATCTTGAATCAAGCAAAAGCCAAACAAGATTTGAGTAGAAATTGGAGAATAATTCTAAAGTTATTGAAAAATTATCTAAAGTTCTCTTTTAAATGAAGTCTGAAAAATGCCCAAAACGTTCAGAATACCATATGAATATTCGATCTGAATGAATCAAGGACATATTATGTCGGAGAGACTTTTGGGATAAAACCATAGTTTCTAATGAGGATAAGTTTGATATGGATGAACCTGATAGCTTAAGCTGCCATTGGTGCTCAGATGGGAAGGATCCCAAGAAAATACTGAACTTCGAACATGGTGTAGCTTGAACTATGGTTTGCTCAGCAATGATTTTATCAGGAACTTTACTGCTAGTTATTGTTGATGGAAAATTGTACTCAGAAAATAACCAGGAAATTTCAATTAATACAGCTCAAACACTAAAAAATAGATTTATAGGAAATTTTCGTATCTCAACACGTTAAATCATACGAGAAACAGCTTCAAAATATTGATGAACTAAAGTTTGAAAAATAAAATAATTGTTGAGAATTTCATGATTATAATCTAGAAGATTCAATTTCAAAACAATTTTCGAAATCTTTCAGGAGAAGGAGAATTTTTATGCTAATAAAAAGTGCCCCACATATTTTTTCGTTTTCAATTCCAATGAAAAATAGTATATTTACCTTTGCTAGAAAAGTTATGATAGGTAACAACTTCATTTAGGTATCATTCGATAGAGAATTTTTCTATGAATCGAATGGTCATGATTTGAAAAATATATTATGTAAGATAAGTCGTGAATCATAAATATTAGAAGTGCCTCACATATTAATTCGACCACTATATATTTCCTGTTATTATTATTAAAAATGATCTGCCAATATTTCTTTTTCAAGTTACTACATTATTGTTTCATAAACAATGTTTATAGACGATGATACATTTGTTATATGTAAAATTGTACAGTTCTGTGTACGGTCGAATGTATTTAACTGATTTTATCATTTTTTACTTAATGATGATAAATATGATACATGTTAAAAATCTTAATTAATCGTGAATTCTCTTAGATAAACATTAGATTCTAAACGTAGGTAAGAAGCGGAATAAATAAATGTTATTAAAATAAATCTACTAAATAATTTCTTCATTGTAACGTATGGATCCAAGTTTATCTAATAAGAAGTTGAAAGAAAATCCCCAAGAAGAAAAACAGTGCTCTAAGGCAGGAGGAGATTTTCATATGAAACCACTTCGAATATAATATATATAATATATTCGAAAAAAAATCATCTTATTGCCGAAATCATCTATAAAATATGATGATTTAATACCAAATGTTAAGGTTTGCAGTGAAGCTGATTATTTTTCCTACTCATAACCGCTAAAGCTAGTTAAAAAATGGAATCGTAATGTAAAGTTTTCTTTGATCAAAAAATCGAATTTGCTAGATATCAAGGATGCCCTTAACCCTTTCGATACCATAGCTGAACGAATAAAGTTTCAGACTTAATTCTCTCACAGAATTACCTAAACTGTGATGATAAAAAACATTTACTGGGACAAAATTTTATGAAAATTTTTTCTTACACATAATTTCATCAGTCTGATTTATATTGAAATTCCCATCTACTTGTGAGTAATTTAGAGTGAAACTTTGCAAATGAAGGGATTTATTTGAAAGTTAATTGTTTCAAAGACTCAATTAATGTCAAAAAGAATATCTTTTAAATTTCATTCGATCTTATTTCAAATTAACCTAGATATTGAAGATCTAAGGTAAAAATGGGGTTGAAAATTACCCCATTTTCACGAGACTATTGATGGAACTGTTTTGGATTAACTATTTAGCTTCTACGGAAATTATTATTATTATCTCTGAATATTGATAAGTTTAATAATTTCGATCAACAAGAATCATGAATTAAGGAATTCTACCTCCTTCGGTAAAAGTTTAAATATCAATGGCATTCTTATGCCTGGCTAGCAAAAATATAGCATGATAGAAATCTTAGATAGTTTGTGATATACTATCAAAAAATAATCATAAAAAATGTTTCAAAATCATTGAAAAAAGCCAGTTTGACCTCTGGTATCGAAAGGGTTAAAAATTGCTTGGAAGTTTAGTTTCAATTTCTTGATTCTTTTATCTGCTTGAGAATTATTGAAATTTCGACTATCAAAGATCGATTAAAAATGGCCAGTTTGTCATCGTTAAACTAAAAAATTGAAATCAATAAAAACTTTCAGCTTCAAGTTCGAAATTATGGGTATTTGAAAATACACAAAATATATACAAACCAGAACAAAATTTAATTCCCTGCCGAATAAGAAAATGGACGAGAAGATTATATAAAATTGTTAACTCTAATATTTATAATTTTGAAAATAATTAATATTATACATTTTATTCAATCAGTAAAAGTTGGGTTCGTAATTTTGATTTCAAGTAATCATTCTTCTTGGTCAAAAATTGAATTTCTGTAAAAGTCCTAGATTTTATTGAATTTTAAGTAGAAAAATTATTATTATTATTCAACTTTCGAACTGAAGAATTACTCTAAACATGAATTTTTTAATGAATATTTTTCTTAATCCTCTTTAATATCTATTCAAGTTGTGATTAATAATAAAATCTACTTTTTGCAGGTCCTACCAAAAAAGAATAAGGACGGCAGTAAAGTTATGAATCCTGATCTTCCAGAGTTCACCGTTCCTACTCTCGAAGCCTTCATTACAGACTCGAATATTCTCCACGCATTTGTATCAGATGGTCCAATGAAATCTTTTTGCTTCCGACGTTTGTCATATCTTTCCTCAAAGTTTCATTTACATCAACTCTTGAATGAAACTCGTGAACTAGCTGAACAAAAGCGTGTTCCTCATCGAGATTTCTACAACATTCGCAAGGTATTTGCTAGCTTTTATGTACCTCTTCAAATAAGCATATTTTCTTGAAATGATTTCTCTTGAGTTTTTTCTCTCTGATGAAGATTTTTGTTGAAAAAATTTGACTTTACTCCCAGTAATCATACCTGTAGAATTCAAATATGTAATCGCCTGATCTCTATCTTTTTGCTAAACCTTGAAAGTTTGACCCAATTCTCTATTAATAACTCATGAACTAAAAATAGTTACGTTAGAATAACTGTAGATTTATAATCTTCTTAGACCATATGAATGCAAATTATGAAAAAATATTCTCTTGGTCTTAAGGTAAAAAGATAAAAAGCTTTTAAAATTTAACTAGCCAATCAGGAAGCAGTTTTTCTCAGTGAGGTGTTAGGTAAAGTCTTTATTCACAAATAAATCAGATGCGAAGGGAAAATTTTAGCCCAAACTAAAACAAGTTATTCAAATATATTCACACTCCACACTGAATGGAAATTGTATTTTCAGGTTGACACACACATCCATGCTGCCTCGTGCATGAATCAAAAGCATCTCCTACGATTCATAAAAAAAGCAATTAAAACAAATGCTGAAGATATTGTCACAATCGATAAGGATACAAAAGAGCCAATTACTATGAATGAAGTAAGTCTCTAATGTCCATGCATTCTATTGTTAATGAGTCTGCTTTTGGGTTCAGTTGAATTTGATTGGCTTAAGAGGGATACATTATCTCTTTTCTGATTGGTTTATTTTTTATCATAATTTTAATGTTTTTGTTAGGTCGAATCGTGATCGCCAATCACAGAATTCCCTTAAATACTTTGAAATTCAATATTCCTGTTTTTTAGTATCAATAAAAATTCTAGCTACTTCTAGGAAATTTCAATCAAATATATTTAATATAAAGCTAGTTAATATGAAGATGAGAATTTATGATTTTTACAAGACTCTTATTTTTTCATCAAGAAATCGAATTTGATTAAGATGTTTTGGAATCTAGATCATGATGCCCTCTTTCACGATACAGAGAAAAATAAATTTTCAAGGATCTCGAAATATCAAATTTCATCGACTTTCAAGTAGGGAAAATGATCAAAAAACCAAAATTTAATTTTCACACGATTATGGGGTGATTCTTAAAACCAGATTCAACATACTTAATTTCTTTGAATAATTGGGATCCTAAAAATCAACTTTTGATCACTCTCTCAAATTGAAATCAACAAAAAAATTTTAACTCAAAGTTCAAAAAAATTTGAATTTAGCGCTATTTCAAGATTTCAAATTTGCCATATTTTCCTTAAAAATTGATTTTTTCTTAATTTTTTTTCTCCGTGTCGTGAAAGAGGCCCTCATGATCTAGATTCTAAAAAATCTTGATCAAATTCGATTTCTTGATGAAAAAATTAGAGTCTTGTAAAAATCATAAATTCTCATCTTCATAATAACTAGGTGTAAATCTGCTAAATTTTAGTTTAATCTCTCGTTTACACTTTCAAATTGAAAAATCTTATCAACAAGTTAGAAAAATCAAATAGTAGAATAGTTTTATGAGCATGGAATGCAAACTAAAATTATTATGGTTTTAATCAAGACTCTATAGTTTGATCAGGTCAAATCAATAGAAACTCATTTCGTTTTCATTATGTTTATTTATTAACCTTTATAGCAACATACACTAATTGATTCTTGTTTCTGATTGAGTACAATTACTTTCACGAAATTCTGCAAGTTTACAGATGAAAAATAATAAGCAAAATTTGTAAGCAGAGTTTTGATTGAGAACTCAAAAATATTTTAATTCTAAATGACTGAAAAAAGGTTTTAAATTTTTCCAGAGATTGAGAAGGAAACTAAAATTATTATTTCTTCTAGCTGATAAAACAACTGGGCGTTACAGCCTATGATTTGAATATTGATAAATTAGACGTCCATGCTGATCGAAATACATTTCATCGTTTCGACAAGTTCAATGCTAAATACAATCCGGTTGGTCAAAGTCAACTACGTGAGGTGTTCATGAAAACAGATAACTACTGCAAAGGAAAATACTTTGCCCATGTTCTTAAAGAAGTTAGTTTCTTTTAATTTTGTATTGAAATTTCAGCTTAATACGAAATTTTTGTGAAAGAAAAACCAACTTTTCATTGATTAAGTTGTACGATAAGGAATGTGATTGAATACAAAATATTATTTAATTGAAAAACCTGATAAATGAAGAAATTAAAAAAAAATTCTTAGTTTTCTAATCCCCTCAGAAAAGAATTCTCTAAATTTAAAGTTATAAAAGTGATTAAATCCATTTTCTACCTCATCTTTTAATTTTCAATTCTCGATCCTTTAGAAAAGGTTCTAGACTCTAGAGATTTTTAAATTTTCTCTTCCTCAAAATATTTTTTAATCTCTTTTTCTAAGTGCGGTCTCGCATTGTCCTTCAGAAATTCTACAGGATCTCGATTAATTTTATCTTGGACAAAATGCCACGTGAATACTCTAGAAAGCTTTACCAAAAATATCTTTCCAATTAAAATACTCAGAAGTATTGATGTTTTTCAATTTTAGGAATATGTAATGAGATCGAACAAAATGACTGTTCAATTATCTTTCTAATGGTACCAAATTTGTTTGAATTCATTTTAGTTTAGAAGAATCAAGCTTTTATTGAAGTTGGAGTTCCATTAATTATTACACAATTCAATAAATTATAATCTTAATCTCATATAACATTTAATAGTTTCAAAATTTTAGTATCCAATAAGTCGTTTTATTTATCATCAAATGTTTAATTTAATTTTCGGGTTTAGTTATACGAAAATGACTTCTTAATCTTAGATTTTGATGCTGATTATCTCCTAAATTTTCTAAAAAACAAATATTAAAATTACATCTATACCCCAGAGATGGATGTGGAAAATTAACCCCTCATCTCTCTCCCCCCCCAAAAAATATATAAAAATTCGTGTCATCACTTGAAAGTAGGCATAATATCATTTTCAACCTAAAAATTTAGTTTTAATTTCTAGATCAAAACCGTACGATAAACTGCATACCTTGGATTTAAAATAACCATTATATCATTTTGCTGACTAATGTCTTGCATTCTGTAGGTAGAAGACGAAAATAGATTCTGGGTGAATATGAGCTCTTTATTTTCGTCGGTTCTCATCAGACCCTACACCGAAACATGTATTTATACAGAATATTAATCAATGAAATGTGAAAGTTCGTATGGGCCAATCAGAGCATTTATTTGTAACCGGTTGGAGGGTGGAGAGGTTAGTTGGGTAGATTTCTGATTGTTGGAACAGTGTTGGTGT
>SSNU01000038.1:133915-144632 GCA_012064415.1 Gyrodactylus bullatarudis
CCAACAATCAGAAATCTACCCAACTAACCTCTCCACCCTCCAACCGGTTACAAATAAATGCTCTGATTGGCCCATACGAACTTTCACATTTCATTGATTAATATTCTGTATAAATACATGTTTCGGTGTAGGGTCTGATGAGAACCGACGAAAATAAAGAGCTCATATTCACCCAGAATCTATTTTCGTCTTCTACCTACAGAATGCAAGACATTAGTCAGCAAAATGATAATATATTCGCAGGAATCTAAAGCAAGACATTATATCATCAATTAAAGTTGATCATGCAATTGTGAAAACATTTTCTTGAATATCATTTCTCTTTATTCCTCAAAAATATCTTGGTTGAGAAAAGGGGTCTGCTCTACCCCCAAAACAAACGATTCGTCGATCCTTAATCCTGTACAGCATTTGTGAATTTGGTCATATTTTGAAAAAAAGTTGTCTTTCTTCGCTCAGTTTTTGTTTGATTCACAAGTTATGAATCATGAAAGTAGCATTAGAAGAGATTAAATTATAACCTATAATTTATAAGCTATTAATTGAACATTAAAAAATTAATCAAATGTGGACTTAGTCTTGATTTATTTTACAAGATTCTTTGTTTTACTTTAAAACTAAAGTGAATCTTAAATTTTCAATCATTCAATCTAACAACTTTTAGATCTGGAGTTTCATTTCTTTTTAAAGTCAATCCTATCCTACAGACTCTATAATATAGCTGAGGGCTTGCCCAATGAGCACTATGCTTAAGGTTCGATTCTCGACCAAGGCGTAATTTTTCGATTTTTTCTTGCTAGTGGTATTATTGATTACGCAATCCTGTGTATACTTTCAAGTAGTAATCTATAATTTTTAGGTTGAACTAAAATATTTTTTCCAGGTTTTATTCAAATAAAGGGTATAAATTTAATATCATTAAATTAAGCTTGAACTTATCTTTCTTATTATCGGATAAGCTTTTCGATAATCAAAGTTTCCAATTTCTAATATCCATCCCTACTCTATATTAGACTTGAACGAAATTTTGCAATATCAGTTAAATCGCTCATCAATATGATAAATATAATCTTCAAAAAACGTTTTAAATTTGAAAAGTTTCACAATTTTGTTTATCTTATTCCAGAAGCATGGAAAAGTATTTTGAAGCGGAATTTGGTGGGATAGTATTAAAATAATTGAAGATTATATTTATCATATTGATGGGCTATTTAACTGATATTGCAAAATTTCGTTCAAGTCTACTCTATATTCATAAAAAGATATTCCGAGAAAAACTTTATCTACTCTTTCTATTCTTAGCGTTTATAATAAATTTAATTTATTCACTCTCAGAAAAATAGTAAGCATAATTTTTGTCATTCTCCAAGTAAACGATAGACTATGTATGTGCTAGTCCTTTGAATAAAATAATGATCTCTCAATGCCCTCAAGCAATGCAATTTCGTGTCGCTCGCCTTTTATAGAAAAAGAAGAAAATCTTCAGTCATAGGAGTAGACAAAAGATTTTTTTCACTTGAAATTTATGATTTTGTCACCATAAATAAGTTGGATTTCAAAGGAAATTGTAATGATAACTAGTGACTATAGAGAACCCTAATATATTCTCAAATGATTATTTTAATTTCCAAAAAGGTATTCGCAGACTTGGAAGAGTCGAAATATCAGAATGCAGAACCTCGTCTTTCAATTTACGGACGAAATGCCAATGAATGGTCATGTCTCGCAGATTGGGCTGTCACTGAGAAAGTTTACTCAGATAATATTCGCTGGCTTATTCAGGTGCCACGGTTATATGATATTTACCATAACAACGGACAAATGAAAAATTTTCAAGTAATTTTAATTTTCAAATCAACATTATTTGCAAAAAATGAACAGGTTCACCACAGGTTTTATTCATTCTGTAGAATCTATAACTTTTTATTTTTTTTAAACCTATAGAAAATCTTGGAAAAATGCTATTTATTTGATTCAGTAGCTTCAAGAATTTAAAGTCATTACAGAACTCATCTGAAAATATTTTTTTCCGGCTTCAAAAATAATTACAAGTGAAATTTTTTCCGAGCTGTTTTAAAACCTAATTTGAATTTGAATTTATGAAAAGTGCGCTCAATGAATCGGAGGTCTAAAACTCAGAGTAAGATATATGTTATGTGGTATCATTAGAATCGTCTTTTCATAAAGATTCTATTTATGACTCAGCCTAAACTTTGAAAAATTGGCCAAATATAGCTAGCGCTCATGGACCATTATTCGCAAATTTATTTTAATTCGTCTGATCCTATGAGTCTGACACACTGAAGAAAATCTATTAATCTAAAATTTTTCTACCAGATTTGGATTCTATTAAAGATAGTAAACTCTATAGCCTGAAGAAAAATCAAAGACAAGATCAGCCTAAACCTAATTGACATGAAGATGAGAATTTACTATTTTTACAAAAAAACTCAATATTTTTCTCCGGATTCACAGAAAAACGGAATGAGCTGATAAGAAGTAGATATTCGAAATTAATTAGAAAAAAATTCAATCTGACCGAAATTAGGCCGTTTTTCGAATTTCGACTTTTTCAACTTTTGAGCTCATTTTTATCGATTTCGATGATTCGAAGCAGTTAAATGCAGATATTTGGGATCAAGATTAGACGAAGAATTCGAATTCACCTGTAGATGTTCACTGAAGTTCGTCATTACTGTGGGAAATCAAACCATTTGAATTTTTCGATTATCACTAAGACAAATTATCCAATTTCTCGGAAACAGTAAATTCTTCGCTATCTCTATGGCCAAATTTAAATTCTTCGTCTAATGTTGATCCCTAATATCATCACTTAACTGCTTCGAATCATCGAAATCGATAAAAATTTTGAGTTCAAAAGTTGAAAAAGTGAAATTTGGTACATTTTCGAAATTCAAAAAACGGCCTAATTTTGGTCATAATGAATTTTTACAAGAATATTTTTTATTCCTAAAACTTAAAACCTCATTTTATTATTGAATTCAAAAAATAATTTTTCTCCTGTGAATCCGGAGAAAAATAGGGAGTCTTTTGTAAAAAAAGTTAATTCTCATTTGAATAAATGCAGTAATAAATGCCAAAACATTTTTAAAAAACTTAATCGTTCACTCAAAAACCTAAACTTAATCGAATTCAAAAAAGAACTTAAAAAAGCTATGATCTGAAGAATTAATTATGCTTATAAAGATAACATATGTATTGTTAATATAAATATATCATAATAATAATAATAATTTTATTATTATCTTCATGTCAATTAGGTTTATGTTTCCTTTTTAAATGCATTGAATTGAAACGTAGATCCTAGATATATTATAGTCTAAAACTTAGAATTGAAGAAAAGTGTAGTCAAAAATATAAAAACTAAAATAACTATAGTCAAAATAAATCTGGAAAAATCTCTCAACATTTTTTATTGGAATTTGACTATAGCCAAATGTGTAAAATATTGAAGAAAGTGTAGTCAAGAGTAAAATATTTTTTTCAAAAAATTATTATAAGGTGTAGTCAAAAATGTAAAAACGAAAATAAATTTAATTCATTCAAAAATAAATAACTGGCATCAATCCCTTTTTTTACTCATAAAAATATTCTCATGTTTTTTTTAGAACAGAGTGAATTGCTGGTAAAAATAGGCATTTTAATACTTTGAAGCTCCAAAAATTACCTTATAAATTTGAGATAAATTCACTGTATTTTTAAATACAAATGCATCAAAATGAAGTTATTTAAAGATTGTTTGAACTTTTATTTTTCTTCGTTAAGGCGATTTTTCTCTTAAATAATTATTACTTCGATGTTCAAGACTTATTGATGAATTTAGAAAATATGGGATTTTCATTTGTACTAAACAATGAATCGACTCTGCTTTGTTAAAAATATATCAGACTGTCTCTTCCTTTCTATCGTTCTGCATTTTGATTGGATAAGTTAATTCAGTTTTTTTTTCAAAAACTATACATATATCAGTCCAATACAGACTCACAAATTAGACACACAGTCTGAGAATTATCCTGCGTAAATCTATTTAGTCTCTATGTCAAGCTGTTCATTTGAAAATGTCAAAATATATCGATTATCTCTGGAATGGATAGAAAAATTGACTTTCAAATTTTCCGAATTTTTTCTTATTTACGCTTTATGAAAAAATTTGTCAAAACTTTATTATTCTTATATGAAGTCTATGAATTTATTTATTCATTCATAGATGTGACATAAATATAAAATGAGTAAAATATACAGCTAGCTAGCCATAAATGAAGTTTTTCCCTAATTTCGCAAAAAAACTTTTGATTCAAAAAAAACACAAAAAATTTCTTCATACTTGTCGGGACATTTTCGATTTGGGGTCATTTTTGATTAAAAGTATGACAAATATAGCTGATAAGAAGATGGAAAATTATTATTTCTATCACTCAATTACACTGAAATCAAAAAAAAGTTTCTGACTCAAGGTTTTCTTTCAAGTTCTAAAGGCATCTTAATCTTATCAGTTTGATTTCCCTATAATCAAATTGCGCTAAATTTCCGTTCTTTTTGAACTTTTATTTATTTCAAAGGAAAAGAATCACATTTACACAAGAAAACTGATTTTTCGCAGTACTTGGTTCTCAAGTAATAAAAATGATAAAGATATCAAACGATAACGAGTTGATCTCAAATAATCATTTATTATCAAGCAGTGATCCTAAAATGTTTCAACTCAAACTTGATAAAAATTTGGGGCTACTATTATTTGAAATTGAAAAATGGCACGAATTTTTATCAGAAAGATTTTTTTCTAGGAAATATTAGAAACTTTAATCACTACCAAAAAGTAGCAAGATTTATTTCCTTGAAAGTATCTTTTTAAATTTAGTTCGGTAAGAATACACCTCTCAAGACAAAGTTTTATCGATGTAAGAATCCTGAGATGACTGTAGCGTAATTCTTAAGGCCTTGAAATTTTAAAGATTAGTATTTTTTAAACTCCTCATCTGAGTGAGTCAAATATTTTCTTTTTTCCGAACATTTTTTCGGCTGCAATGCGATTTTGTTAGATCTAACTTAGAAAATGCCATTCATGAAATTTAAATTCGAAATCTTTAATTCTCTGATACCCCAAATTCCCATTTTCCCAAACATCTTCAACATGTCCTAAATTAATCGGAATTTTTTAATAGAATATGCAGTACTGATCAAAAATACCTTACAAACCTATTTCTATTTAAAATTGGATTCAAATGGCTCAAAATTTAGATTTTATTTGATTGTACTAGAAAGATTCATTGAAAATAGTTGGCATTTTCAATTGCGATTCGAGTTTACTAAGCAAAATTTAAAATACTTGGTTTAATAGGAACTTTTTTACGTTGAAAAATTCTCTTTGCACAGCTGGATGTTAAAAAAGCCTGTCTCTACTCCTCATATTCAAATTCATATTATACCTCAGAACATTTTTATTCTCTAGACATTTCTAAGCAACATCTTTATGCCACTATTCGAGGTGACAATTGATCCAAGTAAAGACCCCAAATTATATGCCTTTTTAACACATGTAACTGGATTTGATTCGGTTGATGATGAATCGAAACCGGAGCTCATCCCAATGGATTACGATACACTGACACCAGATCAATGGGATATCGATGAAAATCCATGTTACGTCTACTATATCTTTTACATGTATGCAAATATTGCTGTACTCAATCAATTACGTCAGTGAGTGAAAAATTTGATTCATATCAAACCCATAGAACATTATATCCCGAACTCTGTTGATCTTCAGTATTTTTTAAAATTTTTTATTCAAAAAGAGAATAAATTAAAAATACCTAAAAACCAATGCTTCATCAAATATTATCTCCAGATAACACACTTCTCGATCATCCTATTACACTATCTAAAGCTAGTTAATATGCTCATTTTTTCATCAAAAAATCGAATTAGATCTAGATTTTTTGGAAAGATTTTTCAAAATCCGAATTAGGAGAGACACTTTTACCGATTTAAGAAAAATTAATTATTTTGGAAAAATTTGGAGAAATTTAAATTTTGAGTTGTACGGTATTTCGGAGCTATTAATTTTGCAAGTAGTACAAATGGTTGCAAAACGATAGTGAGATATTTCTTTATTATACTTGAGAAACAAATTTTGATCCTTCTGATACTTTGAAACCCAACAAAAATTTACAACTCAATTTTAAAAAATTGCGCTTACTCGAATTTTAAAATTTCTCCTAATGATTTTTGAGTAAACGTGTACCGTTTCACTCGAATTTCAAAATATCTTTCGGACCTTGATGAAAAATTTTGTAAAAATCATAAATCTCCAAATTTATCCACTGTACTTTTATGTTTTTAGAAGCTTTTGAGATTATTTTGAATATGGTATATTACACGTTAATAAAGTTTATCCTCCAAAATTTTAGACTAATAAATAGTGTATAAACTTTATAATTGATCTCTTTAATTGAGGAGAATAAACCCAATAAAAGATGCGACATCTTGTCTTTTTTCCATTTTATAAATACACTGATGAATTCATATAAATAAATATATTCTCTGTCATTTTTACATAATGAAAATGCTTACGTCAATACGCAATGCATGAAGCTTTCACTTACTTTCTAATTGGCCTCCCTATCAAAAGCTTTGAAGTTGCTTTATTTTTAAATCTCTAAAAGGATAATTGGGAAAATATATTCATCAAATCTTTTAAACTTGGTTTCTAACGTACACAAGAATGTAACCATGTTTCAATTTATTTTCGATTTTGAAATTAATATATCGACATGTGTGAGGTTTAATCTTCATTCTTTTAGAATGCTAAATAAGATTAGAATCTATCAATTTCTGTACAAGTTTGATAGGCTGTTATTAATTAATGTAAGTAACATAAAGCTAAATAACATGAAGTTGGGAATTTATGATTTTTACGAAAAACTCGATTTTTTCATCAAAATTTCGAATCCTACTCATTTTGACCACTTCTACGATTTGAAGAAAAAATTTTGCTGACTCGAAGTCATGTTAGTGTTAAGAACGAACGAAGTCTTGTCTTATTGAGATCCTGGAAAATTTTTTTTGACCACAGTCCTTTCAAATCAATAAAAATTTTGAGTTCAAAGTTCAAAGAAATCCGATTTTGGCGCCAAATCGAAATTTTAAAAATGACCATTTTTTCATGAAAATAATTTTTTTTCAGAATTTTTTTCTCCAATTCGTAGAAGTGGTTAACATGAGTAGGATTCAAAAAAATTCTTTTACAAATTCGAAGAAAAAAATCATAGATTCCCAACTTCATATCAACCAACTTTAGTAGAAGACTAATTGTTCATTTCTTCGAGGCTCTTTCACTTCCAAGGAAGAAGTCTATATGTATTGAGAAGATTGGGCTTTTGATTTTAAAATGAATCAATCTACTGTTCTGTATTGTTTTTCGAGGAATAGTTTACCCATTTCAATCGCTTAAGTTTTAATCAACCTTTTTCTAGTGAGATTTTCGATGGATTTTCAGAATTAAAAATTTTTTGGGTGTGAAAAGATTGACTTTCAAAGAAGAACTAATCAGAGGAAATTTAAAATCTAGACTAATTTAGACTAATTAGGCTATCTTCTCCCTTCTTTTACATGGTAAATGACATTTCCAGAATTCACTGTTCCATTCACAGTGTTTCATTGAATATAATGTTGTTCTCTTGCTACCTGACTATTTTGTCTTGTGGCTTGTACTGGTCTATCTGTAGAACAAGAAAAGGGTGTAGTATTTCTTAAAAATAAGAATTATAATAGTTACTGTTATAATAATCAGAATTATTAGAGTTAACAGCTCTGATAATATAATTCATCACAAGAAGGAAAATTAAGATTACCCTGATAAAAACAGTTGAGACTCACACAATATTTCGAATATAAACTTTTTTTACAAAAACTCTTTTTTTTCTTTGAAAAGTCAGGAAAATTTTTTTTTTCGAATTCCATAAAGATATTGGATTCGAAAGTAAATTCAAAAAACGGCCTAATTTTGGTCAGATTGAATTTTCTCAGAAATTTTTTAAATTCCCACCCCTGATTGGCTTATTTCAATATGGAATTCGAAAAATAAATTTTTTTGTAAAAAAAGTATATTCTCATCTTCTATACCGAACTATTTAATTCAAAATCATGACATTAGAGTAGAACTCAATTTTTAAAACTATCAAAATTACAATTCCCGAACAGATTTTAGTAAGATTTTAGCAGATACAGAGGATTCTATATACATGTACAAATCTACATGTATAAATCTATTCTCAGAACTATCTGAGAACAAGGTAAAAAGGAGTGAAATAATATTAATTTACTAAAGCTAATTAATATGAAGATGGGAATTTATGATTTTTACAAAATTCTTAATTTTTTCATCAAGAAATCGAATTTGATCAAGATTTTTTGAAAACTAGATCATAAGGGCTTCTTTCACGATACGGAGAAAAAAAATTTAGAAAAAATCAAAATACGGCAAATTTTAAATCTTGAAGTAGCGACAAAATCCCATTATTTTAACTTTGAAAATTTTTATTGATTTGAATGTGAGAGAGTGATCAAAAGCTGATTTTTAGGATCACAATAAGTCAAAAAAACCGATTATTATCATAAAAATTTTGATAAATTCGTCATTTTTCAGGGATCTTGAAATATCAAATTTCATCGACTTTCAAGTAGAGAAAATGATCAAAAAACCAAAATTTAATTTTCACACGATTATGGGGTGATTCTTAAAACCAGATTCAGTATATTTAATTTCTTTGAATAATTGGGATCCTAAAACTCAACTTTTGATCACTCTCTCAAATTGAAATCAACAAAAAAATTTTAACTCAAAGTTCAAAAAAATTGGAACTTGGCGCTATTTCAAGATTTCAAATTTGCCATATTTTCCTTAAAAATTGATTTTTTCTTAATTTTTTTTCTCCGTGTCGTGAAAGAGGCCCTCATGATCTAGATTCTAAAAAATCTTGATCAAATTCGATTTCTTGATGAAAAAATAAGAGTCTTGTAAAAATCATAAATTCTCATCTTCATATTAACTAGGTGTATATCGCATTAGATACTATACCCAATAAGCCATCCCGTAAATTAATTATATATTTTTAAAAGATGTAAAACATACCTTCTCTCCCAGAAATGTTGGAGTATTTCTAAATGCATTTTCAAACCGTCAAATCTGAAAATACTTGTGTATTTAGTTAAACATCTTTAGAGCGGTTCTCTAATTCATATTCATTCATTCATCAAATATTTTTTAGTTCTCGTGGCATGAATACCTTCTCATTTCGTCCACATTGTGGAGAAGCAGGAAACGTAATGCATCTTGGAGCTGCTTTTTTGCTTTCTGAGTCCATCAACCATGGACTTTTATTGCGTAAAGCCCCCGTCTTACAATATCTCTATTATTTAGCTCAAGTAAGTCTTGTTTATATTTAAGATTATTCGGTAATACAAGCGATTAGTTCATAAAAAAATCTCTGCCCCAAAATTTTTCTAAGTCCAAAAATTATTCGTGAAAGGTTCACTACTGAGGCACCAACCCACTCTACCCTATTGCTACACATTATACGCGTTATTCAACTAACGGACTTTCACACCTATGAACAAAGACTATTCATTCATTCTTCACTATCTTTACATTCAGCTCAAGTATAATTATAAATCAACTATAGAATCAAACAGTGAATTTATTTGGAACACAACATAGATTTATTTATCTTAAAATTTAAAAAATTGACATGCATCCAATAAGTTTTCAAAGTGTTGTTTTAAAGTGTATTGCTTATTATTATATCTAGCAACAAATGCCTTAATTTTGGCATGGGCTTGGCGAGGACTTGAGGATTTGTGTATCGATTCCCTCCAGGTTCTCCAGACACGCTCGATGTTGTTCGTATGAACATCAGGATCCTGTGGGTGTAAATAATTACGCTTATGATTTACAGTTCGATGATCATATCCGATGATCAATCAGAGAAAAATTGTAACCGAAAGACCTGTTCATCTTGCAACTTAGAGTAACTTATGACGATCGTTTGCATCCCAAGATATTTATACTTGTTTTTTATGCAGAGAAACATAGGAATGCATGTATGTTATAATTTGGGATAAATTTGATATTTTCTATGAATAAATAGTTATTAAATCAGAAATAATTAGCAAGTAACTATGTTGTAATGTAGTAGGTATCATCAATTATATATCGATTATATTTAAATCAACTTTGCGTTTTCTTTGAGAAATGCGCATTTGGTTTTAAATATATCTTCTTATATAATTCCTAAATTATGTATTTAAGTGGATTTTCGGACGTTTTTGAACAACTACGTGAATCACTCCAACGTAATAATCTTTCCAACCATATCCCTGAACAGAATAACCTTTTTTGTACAATCTTAGCTTCTAATTCTAAACTTTATCACACTTATGGCCAGTTGAAGTTTTACCGAGAATGTCTTGAAAGGAACCAATTTCCAAGATCTTATTGGAAGAAAGTCCCCAGAGATGTTCGTTTCCATAGAGAAGAACACGTCGTCCTCAAGGTTAGAGAAGATATTCAGAACTTCGAAGAACGAACTCAAGTTTTATTAAATTTCATTGCTAATAAGTTGGTTCTCATGGAAATCGATAATGATTTTAATGATGCTTTACTACGTTTCTTTGTTGAATCGGGTGAAGCAATAAG